>BMAV01024609.1:90018-102552 GCA_019973955.1 Trichonephila inaurata madagascariensis | reverse complement strand
AGACTTAATCGGTGGGAAATAAAAAAAAAAAGGCGAAATTTACAAAAAAAAGATACATGTTTTTTTTCTTTCAGACGTTACACTTTTAAGCAAAAACGTACTTTGTTTACACTTTTCTCTATTGAAATGGGTGGGGCCCAGTTTCAACGATGATTTAAAAATAGGTTTTAAGAGCTTATAATGACCCTAGAGGTTAAAATAAGGTATTTTTAGAAAGGTTAAAATCTATACAAAATGAAAATGTAAAAATCTCAAATTGTCAAAAAAATAAGATTTTAGCATTCCAACAGCCCTTAACATTAGGATGTTAGGGCAATGCAAGCAAGATAACTATTAGTTCACAACGGAAGCAATAGAAATCTAGGCAGTTTATAGGTAAACTGCCTAGGTTTCCTGCCTAGTTATCTTGCTTCCATTGCCCGAAGACACAAAACTTTAAAACTTCCTTTAAAAAAAAGGGGAAGGAAGCCAAGTCGAATGACACGTCCTGAAGAGCAGTTTTTCTTCCAAACTATTCACCTCCTAATAGTAATTCTTGAGAAAATCAATTTTAAATGTCGCTTAGATTGTTTGACTGACTGTACATTAATATCGTAGTTAGACACGGCACAAGATTATTGGTAATATTTGAGCTATGGTCAAATGAATTACGACTGTCAGAAGACCAAGGTACGAGTTGAATACCCACTCTCAAAACTTCAAGACCACGATAAAAACGGGGAACTACAACAGATTATCAGTTTCTCTACATGAAAAGATTATTGTGGCATCAGGACTTGTGTAGTTACGATTCAACAGAACTAATAAACTTGTGGTGCACCTTGAGAGATGATCTTTTGTCTTTACTCTACTTAATAGTTTGTTTTATACACGGAAAAAAGCATCATGGAAATTCCTTAAATCAGTTGTTCTTAAACATTCGATTGCTGCTCCCTTCATGTTTCAACTGGACATAGCGAACCCAAAGAGGTTTTGAGCAGTTCTCCCTGATCCAACACATGGCCGAGGGATTTAAGGTATCCGACTACGTTCAGAACCGTGATTTTGCAAAAGCGTAAAAATGAATAATATTTAGGATATTTAGTGTTTAGAAAACGTATAGAAAGTTGTTTTAAAAATATTATTACAATACAAAATTATTTAAGTACAATATTTTGACAAAAAATGAACATAGATGGACCCATTTTCAGAACATTCTCCTTTTATGATAAATGCTTCTATTATAATAATATTTTGCCTGTATATAGCTCAGATCTCTGAGCTATATACAGAATTGAATAATATAATACAGGCTGAACTAGAATTTTTGAAATATGTAACTTATATATAGAAGTGGATTTATCAATATTTTACTACAACAGAGGGGAGAAATTTTAAGAAAAAAAAGCCTATAATTATTTCAATGGGTGGTAACGCTGAAAATAATATGAGTTTTTCAAAAGTCCTAGTTCAGACTCTATGGAGAAGTCTATATAAGCAAAATATTATTTTCATCGAAGCTTTTTTTATAAAAGGAGAACGTTTTGAAAAAAAGGTTATTCTAAGTTAATTTTTTGCCAAAATATTGCACTTAAATAATTTTTTTAGTCATAATGTCCTTAAAAAAATTTTATACATGTATTCTAATCGAAGTGACACTAAATATCGTGAAAATTATCCATTTATGCGCTTATTTAAAGTCTCGGTTCCGAACGTAGTCGGATACCTTAAAGGTTCCACAATAGTTCTAAGACTGCCTCTGCAACTGATCAGACTTTTTAAACACTTTTTTTCCCTTTAAGAAAACAATAAAAATCTAGATAAAAATATTACAAAATATAATTTTAAATAAATAAATAATGTACTTATTTATATTAATTAAAGTTCTTAATGAGAAGGATGGTGCTGCATTTCGATTAGGAAATCAGGAGGGATGCAGTCGTTATCATATTGGCGCCCAATGAATTCAGTTATTAATCTTTGAACATGCGTTTCTACTACATTTTTGGAAAATATTACGTTGTAGTAATGACTATGTATTACAAACAATACAAAAATTGAATTATTATTGATCGAAATACATGCTATAGTATTTTTCCATTGGGGCCATTTAGTTATCTAGTCTAGGTTGGCACTTTTTTCAATTTTTCCACGAGGTCTTTCAGTATGCAAAAAAGAAGAAAACATTAAATGAGAAACCTTCGTAGACCTCCTATAGAAAAGCGCTGGGGGCCTCCGGAGGGCCATGGAGTTTAAGAACCACTGCTTTAAATTGAAACTTGGTTCTATATGTTTTATCCTTAAAAGAAGATGAAAACAATTATAATCTCAAAGTTATACCGTTGAAAACATTTTATGCGAAAAAACTATTTTATAAAAATTTCCTGCGAGTTTTTTATCATAGGTTTTATTTCATTAGTTTTTAAATCAAAAGAAATAAAATTACTAAAAAACATTTTGAATAAATATGTTTAACTTAAATTTCTCAAATAAAAAAACAACTAGGGTTCTTAGATATGCAATATTAAATTTATATTGAAACTTTCGAATAAAAAGAAATGTGTAAACATACTTAACAACTGTTTTGTCGGCCAGCCAGTATGGTGGCTATGACCCTCGGCTTATAACCGAATGCGTTCGGGTTCGAATCCCGAGTAAGACATGGTTGTATCTTCTTCGGGAAAGAAGTCGGTCTTTCGCCTGTAATGGATTCCCGTCTCGAAAGGAAAGCAGCGCACCCCTTCTTGTTATATGTTGGGATCATCATCTGCAATAAATGTATATATTCTTCTATTATATTATATGCTTTCTGTACTTCTTCACTTGTATTTCATGTTTCCGGGATAAAAAACACATGTCAACAACAATTGTCTTCTATCAATGGCTAAAACTAAAATTCAAATTACAATTATTTAGTTTATATAATTATAAAAAAAAAGCTTATTATAACATTCAAAATTTAAAAATAATGATGGAAAAATTATGTTTCATATACGTTATTGCTTGCTAGACAGAGCTAATCAAATTGTAATAGTTAATCTGTATCATCACAGTTATAAGCAAACTAAGTTATACTTTTTTCAATATTTCAAATGGATATATTAAATATTTAATCAGATATAATGAGTTATAACACTGGTTTGTGTGATCTCTAAATTCTTTGAAATCACACTAAGTACACGAGACTAATTCAATAACACATTACAATTCCACCGATCAAATAAATGCTTATGTCAACGAATACATTAAAACACAATTTTATGTTTAAATGAGAAACGGGACGTGTGTGTGTAAAATTTCTAGATTTATTCAATTTCCACAGACACACATCAATGATTACTTTTGCAAATGTCATTTATAACAGTTGGCAGTATCATCTCTTTATTTGCAAAATGTTCTGAATAATTTTCTCTAAGGGATAATTAGTTTCATCTTCCTAATTCATTTATGCATCATGTAAAACCACTAATTGATTTCATGTGTAATTTAATTTGACATTGCATAAAAGTGATTAGATTTAATGAAGATCTTTTTCTAAAATGTATGTAATAGTTTAATGCATGTTTATCATCACAATCTTCTTATTGAGATGTTGTCAAATTTATGAGTGCTGTAATTTTTCAGTACTCGATAGTTGTGTTTCATTGAAATCATACGGTAGCTTTCCAGTTCTGTCTAGATTGCGTACGTTTAGCGTCTCCCAGCGTTTCTGATTTTGCACCCCCACAAACTAAATGTAAATATGTAAATAAAATGGGGGAAAAATCATTATATACTTTACCGGATATACACACACAGTGAAAATCATTTAACGCAAAACTGAAGGGACTGACTTTTTTTTTTTCGTTTTGAAATAATTTTATGTCATAGGATAGTGCGAAAATTTTCAACAAAATTGAGGTTATTAGAGAACATTTTAAATCCATAGATATATATACAGGGTGTAACTAAACTCTGCGGGAAAACTTTAAGGGGTGATATTACACACAAGCAAACAACAGTAAATCGAAAACTTAGGGTCCCAAACGACTTCCAAAAGAGATAGGTGCCATTAAAGTTTAGGGTCCGAAATTTCAAATAATTATAAAAAACGGAACAATGGATCTATTCCTTAGTGGTTTTCGCTAAAATTATTCTTTTTGTCAGTATTTTCTTGAAAAATAAATTTTAAAGCTCAAAAAATGTCGATAGAGGGCGCTTTAGACTTTGGAGTAACGAACAACTATTTTTTAATTGTTATTTTTGTATAACATTAAATGCTTTCAAAAGCTTACACATAAACTTAAATTTTGAGCTCAAAACTTGAATCGTTGGGGGTCGTTAAGTAACGTAAATTCAACTGTGTTCAGGAGGTAAAATTTGAACTCACCTCCTCCCCTATACGCAGTTAAGCTATTAACGACCTTCGAAGCTCGGTCGTAGACTAGGCAGCAACTATTACCCACTAAACGTAAAATAAACGAGAGAGGGATGACAAAATTAAATAAAAAAGTTATTCATGACAGATCTGAGCAATTTCTCCCCATAAAGTACCAAAATATGCAAATCACCCGATTTGCATGCAAAGCGTATTACACAAGGATTTAACTGTATGGTGCTAACTGTATGTAAGGAAGTAAAGTTCTACTGCAAAGTGTTCTAGCTAACATAAAGGCTCATATGTGGTTTTAACATGACGGAGAGCCTGCACATTTCAGTGCAGATGTGCGAAGTGCATTGGATACAGCATATCCAGGTCGATGGATTGAACGGGGTGGTCTGGTAAATTGGCCAGCACACTCACCTGACCTCTCCTACCTAGATTTCGTCCTCTGGGGCCACATGAAGAGTCTTGTTTACGCAAGTCCCGTCGACCCCGACGAGGCCGTGGTTGCAAGGATTGCCGCCGTAGCAGGTGATATCCGGGAGATACCCGGGGTATTTGCTAATATTTGATAGTCCCTCCGCCGGCAGTGTGAGGCCTGCATCTTTGCTAGTGGGCGCTCTTTCGAGCAGTTTTTTGTCATTCCGCAAGAAAATCATGCGTGTACCATTTTCTATATGTCATAATTCATTCAACCTTCATTCATACGCACTACGTGCGTACATCCAATTGTTTCTTTTTATCTTGAGCAGAGAAGTTGCTCATGTCTATTATATGAATATTTTTTTAAAATTTTTTCATCCCTCACCCATTTATTTTACTTGTAGGAGGTAGTAGTTGCTACCTGGTCTACAACACCAAGATCGAGAATAACTGAACTCTGTTCAGAGGGAAGGGAGTTTCAAATTTAACCTCCTGAACACATTTCCATTTGCACTACTTAATCACCCCCAACGAGTCAGATTTTTAGCTCAAAATTTAAGTTTAAGTTTAAGTTTTTGAAAGTATTTAATGTGATACAAAAAATAACAGTAAAAAATAGTTGTTCGTTACTCCAAAGTCTAAGGCACCTTCTATCGACATTTTTTGAGATTTATCTTTCTGAGATTATTTTTCAAGAAAATACTGACAAAAAGAATAATTTTAGTGAAACCCGCAAGAGAATCGAACCATTTTTCCGTTGTTTATTATGATTTGAATTTCGGACCCTAAACTTTAATGGCACCTATCTCCTTCGGAAGACGTTTGGGACCCTAAGTTTCGTATTCACTATTGTTTGTCTTGATGTGTACTATTACCCCTTAAAGTTTTGCCGCAGAGTATAGTTACACCCTGTATATGCATATATTTAATAAAGTAAATGGAACAAAAATATTCACAATAGCTTATGTAATTTATTACAAAAATTTCAAGTTTTTTGAAAAACAAAACATTTATTGAGTTTTTGGAAAATAATCTGATGTTTTTCCTTGCATTGTCTTTTTAGCATCAAATTGTCAAATAATTGTTCTATGTCATCCATTTTGTTATTCATTTCACAATTGGAATGTGTGTCTAACTACGCATACTTTTCATGATATTCCTCTTTTCAGATGATGTGGGAAGAAGAGTTGCATTTTTCACTTAATTTTAATCATCAGAATCTGCTTTAATAATTTTTTTTAGCTTTGAACAAACTGTAAAATGCCTTTGTCTGCCACAATTAGGGCTGTACACACATTATCATCATTTATTGCAAAGAATTCTTCCAATGATTCAGAAGGACAGTCCAATAAACCAGAACTCAAACATTTCATTGTTTCAGCTCTGTTTAAATAATTTCTACATCCTTTCATCCAGAAAAAAACCCAAATTACCAATAAAAGAAGACCGTCTATTAGCGCGCGTCTCTTTAAATAGTGAACCGAATCACCTGTGCAAATTCTGCGGCAGGGCTCACTACTGTCTTCAAAGCTGAGTCTCTGATTGGATACTTCCAATCGCTCAGAGTTACATTTTATAAAATGTATGGGAATTTTGACCCCAACAGGGGACCGAAATTCTTTGACAGACCCTCTCCGAAAGAATGTAAGAACATCCGGTCAAGGGGGCACATATAGAAAATTACTAATAAAAGGGGACCGTCCAGCTTCTTATCACAAGTAAATCCATCTCTAAATCCTCGTGTTGGCCGCTCTTGCTCAAACTTACTCTGATCAAGCATTTCCATAACTTGCTCTCTTGTTTTAACACTAGAAAGACTGAAATGTAGTATATACGTATATTGCCCCAAATCAGTCAAAATGACTGCATTGTGAAAGAATAAATAATGTATAAAAAAATTTGTTTAAAATTAATTTTTAATAATTTTCATATTATTTACTGTCATATAACAAGTTATTAGTAAATATTAACAATAAATTTTTTTTTACTTCACTTGTGTGGAAAACAAATGTATTTTAAAAAAGTCGAAGAAATGATATCATTATATACATAATTGTTTTTCTAAATGAAGAGTTAAAAAACAATCAAAATGACTTCCTTGGGCAATCTAGTTTTAATTGTTGATTATGCAGAGTTAACAATACCTAAATATTTACAAATTTTCGTTTTCACCTATTTTTGATCAATAGCCATTTTGAGAGAATTAGAGTCGCCCATCCGGTAGAGGGGTTAGCGGCGCTGACTGCTGTGTCGTTGGGCCTGGGTTTAAATCCCGGTGAAGACATGGATGTTTGTAAATGTATAGTGCCTTCGAGGCATGGGGTACTTTAAATAGTCGTCGAGACGCAAGTCCTCTCGCGAGGAATAAAGAAGCAAATATAATCTGATATAAGTAAATCTTTCGCAAAAAATGTCAAGGTTCATTTATTGCATTCTAAAGCCTTCGGAATAGTTTTATGGATAGCAGTGCTTAAAAAAGATCGTTCTTCGTAAAGACATATATACGTCCGGGGAAATTTACGCTTTGGCTGAGTAAGACGTTTATATACGCCGAATGCACTTAAGAGGTTAAAGTCGTAATGCAGCTTTAGCGTCAAAGTATAGTATTATTGAATTCAATTCGTTGTTATTGTATGAGGAGGGCACGATGAAAATGATGATTGAATTTTGGGTCGCGAATAAAGAAACTTTGAGAAGCACTGCTTTACAGTGTGACGTTAATATAACTCTCACTCACTTTGGACGCAGAATAAAACTACATTGTAACATGTGGCCATTGAATACTCGTATGACAAACAAAAATTCCCCCACTATTACAACACTTTTGTACTTTTTAAACCATATGATATTTTTTTTAATAAGTAGAAACTGTGTGGAGAAGCACTATTGAACTTGTTATGAATGACCACAGAATCCGAGTGTTCATGCATACGGTTCTGTTCAGGCTTTCTGATATAGAGAGCAACAAAGGCTATTATCCCCCATGCATACGGTGTTTTTCTATCGAGTCACAGGTTCGAGTCCTTGTGTCACATGCGGCTCATCATCTAGAGTGGCTAATGCGCGTTCAATTTTGTGAGGCTTTGAGTCAGCGATACTCAACCTGCGGCCCCCCGAGCCTTTTAAAGGGGCCCGCTCATGGTTCATTGCTCTGAGAAATTTACTTATTAAGAACATTGTACTAAAAATTATTTATCAAGAAATCAAATATGTCAACTTTGCTTTTACTGTCGGCTTCATACGGGTACGAATTGATATTATTTTTCTATTTGGAATGGTTACGATTAGTGATAGCAGGTAACAGTGGAGTAGCGACCATTTTATGGGTGGAACTAATATTTAACTATCTTTCATATCTTGCAAGCGAAGAATATTCGAGAAAAATAAAGGGTTTCAAGAAGATTAGGAGGTAGACTATTGTAGTGAAAAACAAACATGGATCAATCATTGTTAAAAAAATAAATTTAAAAAATACCAATAAACAGGAATCATTCACTGACACTTTTCCTCGAAGATCTATTTCAAGAGGTTTCTTATGTTAGTGATAATCATATGAAAGCGTTTATTGAAACAGAAATGGTGAAAGAGTGTTTCTTAAATGCTTCTAATCTAGTGTTAGTGACAAAAATAAAAAAAATATAAAAAATAATAGTTAAAAAAAAGCAAAACAGGAGGTATAACATTTCGATCCATTTTCCACATTTTAAATTTCCAATGTTATCTTGGTTCCTCCCCCATTTAACCTCATGCTGTGGCCCGCGTGAAATAGCTGACATATGTTTGCTGCCCAGCAGAAAAAAAGGTTGAGTCCCCCTCCTCAGAGTCCTCACATTGGTAGAAGTTTGGGACACAGATGGCATCACTTGACCGTGGCTCAAAAGGACGAGAACCTTCCTCGATGGGTTGTTTGAGAGTGCGAATGAAAACAAGTGGCTCTCTTTCTCATGCTCGTTCAATCAAGTTCTCTCGTTAGAGTTGAATCCTAGCTCAAGCTCACTCACCATTTTACAGGGCTGGGTAGACAATGGTCAAGGTATCGGATCATGGCAAGTATGTCATGAGTTCGAGCCTAGTTTGGTGTGGTAGTTAGGAGAGAGGGGTGCCAGCTCAGGTGTCGTCCTCGTCACTTGTCCATGATTCAAAATGACGAGGACCATCGCCAAAAGCCCTCATGTAGCTGAACAGTGTGCGTTAATATTCACTCACTCACTGACCATTTTATTTAGAAGTGTGAATTATGAAATCCATTGCCAAATAACCCTGGTGGCCGCGGTAGCCGAGTGGTATAGGTATCGGACCGTGGCTTGCCTTGTCGCGAGTTCGAGTCAGTACTACTAAGGACCCGCCTTGTACGGCAGCGATGCACGTTAAATCTCTCGAGAGCTGAAACTCTTCCCATTCGTGTGATGTGGTAGTTAGGAGAAGGGTGATATCAGCTCAGGTTTGTCCACGTCACTTGACCATGGTTTAAAATGACGTGGTCCGTCGCCCAAAGCCCTCGTGTAGCTAAGCAGCGTGACGTTCATATTTAATCAGCCAAACAACCCTGAATTGTCTTAGAATGTTTTTATAAATAACAAATCCGTTATTAAATATACAAATATGTATAATTTTTTTCTAGTTAATGAGATGTTCCATCCATTTAAAAAATTTTAAGTAATCAAATGTTTATAAATTAGCTTTAGTTGTTCGCATATATGTTCTGATTTTGAATTAATTGATTTAAAATTTTAATTAAAAGTTAAAAAAATGGCTCAATATCACGTTCCAGTTTTTGTATAAGCAGACATTTACATAGAAATTTATACACCTTTTAAAGTTAAGATGCATAACACAGTTATGATAATTCACGGAGAGATTGTACAGGATACAATTCTGATAATGGATGTAGAAATTAAGCATGTTTAGCATGTTTTTTTTCTGCTTAGCTTGGTAAATAAACACAACATTATTAAATTACATCCGTTTGCTTTTATATTTAGCTTAAAAAATGAAAAGAGAAAAAAAAAAGGAACAAGGAACACTTGATTGAATTATTAATAATGAATTTTCCTAACATAATTTTTTAGTCTTTAATAACTTTTATTGTCCTGAAAAATTTCTTCTTTGTTCGTTAACTCAAGAAATCTGATATAAGGCTAACAAGAGTAATATCAATGTCAAACATATTCTAAGAATTCATTTTTTTGAAACTTATCTGTTTTCAGAAAAAAGCAATTTGTTAAAGGGATTCAGTTGTTTTAACAAATGCTTCGGTTTTACTTTCAGCTTCAAATCTAGTGTAAAAGGAAATGTTTTCTTTCGTTTCGAAAATAAATCTCTATATTTCAAAAAGAAAAAAAAAGTATTTTAGCTTGGGAGAAAAAAAAAATTGCAAATTTTCCTCGGCTTATCTTTTTTTCACCGCGGTTTCCCATTATTCCCTTCCGTATTTTATGCAGCAATCTTTTATTTATCAGAGAAGTCATCTTTGATGTTTCCAGAGGAACATTAACTTGTGTGAACGGAATTCTACGAATTCGTTAATTACCAGCTCTTCCCCATCAGGAAGTTTTCGCTTGGATATATTAAACAAATATAAGTGAATTTATGAAAAAAGTAGGTGTAAAATATTTTTTATCACGAATATGTAAAATATTTTTTAAATGAATCAATATTTTTGTATTGATTCATCCATTGACTTCATTTATATTTTAATAAAACAAGTAATGTAAAAAAAAAATAAGTCCTACTTAGATCAACAAAGAAAATTTTTATTTTAGCTATTTTTTATTAAATAGTTACAATTAATATAAATATATATATACGTATGACAAAATCACAACATTAACTGATCATTAATTTTTATTCATTATCTTTTAAGTATCATATTGTCATCCAAAACAATCGAATTTCAGTTCAACTGAATGCTTTAAAACGTGAGAAAAAACATTTTCAAGTTTTGACAGAAGTCGTCAAACGAGTCGCTAAGTTCGCCAAAAATGATGCCAACGTGGCTGTATTTGTAATTCTTTAAATAATTAGTTTTAATCAATTAATTTTTATTAATTATGATTAAATTTATTGTATTGTCATCCAAAATAATCATTTATACAAAATTTCAGCTCAACGGAGCGCTTTCAAATGTATTTTATTAACGATTGAAAATTCCACCAAGATAAATAAATAAATATATAGAGAGTTTGAGCTAATAGTGTGTAGGAATTGAAAAATAAAACTTTGATTGCAATTTATCGTTAATTATGCTACTGAGTGTATCAGATTAGAATGATGAGGTTTTTTCTTTTACATAACCTTATTAAATTAAAGTTAAAATAACTTAAACTTTTTTTGTAATAATAAACAATTGCTATATAATTTGAATAGGATTTAGCGTCAGTA
Source organism: Trichonephila inaurata madagascariensis (assembly GCA_019973955.1). Classification (NCBI taxonomy): domain Eukaryota; kingdom Metazoa; phylum Arthropoda; class Arachnida; order Araneae; family Nephilidae; genus Trichonephila; species Trichonephila inaurata. Next base: position 91,406 of record BMAV01024609.1, on the reverse strand, counting down.
AATTCTGAAACCATTGTCGGGGACTAGCAGGTACACTCGAAGTGGTAGCTAATGTTTTCGAACTGTGTACTTTTCTGTGAACTGTGTTTTTGTGGTCTTACGCTTTCAACAGCTGCTGTGATGTTAGAAACAAAGCTTAAAATCATTTTTGAAATTCTCGTTGAATATTAACATAAAGCATCCAACCACTGAAATTACCGCAATTTTAGCTGTTAACAAAATTTTTCGTGTAAAGGAATAACACAAAAAATGCGTAAAGAGTGAGTGAGTGAATATTAACGTCGCACTGTTAAGCTACACGAGGGCTTTTGGCAACGAACCACGTCATTTTGAAAGTCGTGGACGACACCTGAGCTATCACCTCCTCTCCTAACTACCACACCACACCAACGAGAGGACGTTTAACTCTCGACAGATTCAACGTGCATCGGTGACCTACACGGCGATTCATTAGTGGTACTGGTCTCGAATGCGTGACAAGGACTGCCACGATCCGATACCTTGACCACTCGGCTACTGTGGCCACCAAAAAGTGCGTAGCTTGGATTTGATCTAAAAAACGGATTAACAGTATTTAAAACTATAAAATATGGACAAAAACATGGATCTCGCCAAAAGGGCAAATTTGAAGAAAGCTAAGAAAATTTACTCAAATAAAATCTATTTGGAGTTTGTTTTCATTAATTTTATTCAATGACTATTGGCACTAATAGCTGTAAACATTGGAAAATCATTATAGTTGGCGATCTTTCGTCTTTGGAATGTAGCATCATTTGGAGATTTATTTCTTACATTCAGATAATCTCTCGAACAGTATCCAGTTTTTTCCTCAGTGTACAATAATTTATAGGAATGTGTTTAAGAATTTATTTTTTTTAGTAACGGAAAGAATTATTTTCTTCATATTTTTATGTATACCTTAAGTTGTTATAAACCGTTCAAAACAAAAGCCCAGACAAACAAAAAATCTAAAAATGAATTCTTTCCCAGTCCAGAACATAACAATGGTTAAGGGCGTAAGTAGAGTAATGAACACGCTGAAACAATATCCGGATATTTTCTTCCCGAAATAAGATCATTTTTATAAGTTGAAACTGATAAAAAAATTTTCAGCAAAAAATATTATTCTTAGAGCAACTATATAGTATTAAAAGTAATTATATAAGGATTATCAGCGTTAAAAAATGCTTTGGTGGAGGATTTTATATTTGAACAACTATTCTCATTTTTGATTGGAGAACGGAAAGAATGAGAAGACTTCTAGGAAGATATAATTATTTAATACAATATTAACAAGCTTTCTCAGACACAGTAATAATCCTATTATTGGAAAGACAATGCTGGCAAGTCAATGCGAAAAATAATGACAGGAAAAGGATATAGGATAG
>BMAV01024609.1:45332-74903 GCA_019973955.1 Trichonephila inaurata madagascariensis | reverse complement strand
ATATTCACACACGTTATTGAAAATCATTTTACTTTATTTTGACGCAATTTCATGGCTAATAAAATTAATAATATATGTGATTGAATGGTTTCATATCGCCCCACTTTAAAATTAAGTTAACAGTTTCGGGGTTTCATCCATCATGCTTTGGCCAGATTATCTTTAGTAATGACCAATACTTAACGGTCTCAATCGGATTATTATTTATGTCATTCATTACCAACAGAGTTGATTCTAACCAAAACTTTCCCCCTAACAGTAACTTATCAATAGTTTCATGAACTGTTTAAATATTTATTGGTAAACACACTAATGTAATTATGGTCAAAAATATGGTTTTTAAAATATAAGATATTCCCTAATGGAAAAAGGCTGAAATATAAATGGTACATTTTTACAAGAATTTGGAGCATTCACGAAATTCATAAGAAATTTTATCATTTATTTTTCCCCACCTTTATGTCGCAAGCTCCATTAAGAAACCATTCAAATTACGTTTTAAATGCGAACTTTATTTTTTTTAAAGTAATACGACTTTTTATTTTCTAAGCGAAAAAAAAAATAGCTCATTAAGGTAATGAATGGTTTTCCGAAGTAGTATTTCTATACATTTTACTCGAATATTTCCAGTAAGAAGTCCGTTAAATTATCTTCCGTTGACAAATTACTCACAAAGTGAAGCGACTTCCTAAATATTAAATGCATTTGCAAAAATTAAAGTAATGACGATAAACAAGGTATAAAGCCGTTCAAGTCTCAAACTTCATAAAAAAAAAAAAAAAATAGAATAATTAATCTAAAGCGTCATTTAAAATGGGAGACTCTGCAGGAAAAGTCAATAAAAATGATTTTGAGAGTAAATTCTTTCAGTATGTAAGTTTAGTTTGCTAAGACATTATAAGTCAACTAATGATATTATAAAGACCAATTACTTAACCGATTCTGTTTCCTTAAGAATGACCGCTATACACGAGTTGTCAAATTCACGAGCTCATGGCTGGGATTGTCACGTTAGGGGTACTGGTAGCATTGGAAACACGCCGTGCAGAGGGATGCTCATCAAATCTGTTGAGGCTCTCAGATTGTAAAAGTGAGGAAGCTTGGTGAGTGGGTAACGAGCTCAGGTAATTGTCCTCCTCACTTAACCATTGAACTCAAAATGACGAAATCCGTTATCAATAGTTCTCACTTCGTTGCGAAGTGCAATATTAATAAACAATCGATCAATTTTTTTACTTTCTTATATCACTCGAGGGGTTTTTCATTGCAACAATCATTTGTTTGACAAAAAAAAATCTTGTAGAAAATACAGATACAGAGAAGAATTTTGGAAACTCTTGATGCAAGAAATAGGAGCATACATTATTGTTTGATCTAAAATTTTTAATGTTGTTTTTCTTAATAAATCTAGGGTGAGTCAGCTCTAGAGGGATAAATCACTCATAAAAAGACTTAAGGAGCAAAGTATATCGAGACATTCAGTCTAAATTTATGAAACAAAATAATTTGAATAATTTGTCTCATCAATAATGCTAGCAATAGGTACATTTGTCGAACTTTTCTAGTAATTCTTATAGCAATCTCACAATAGAAGGGGAAGCCGAGTGTCATGGTTATGAACTCGTGGCCAGCGAGACCTGGTACCTCTGATATACAGCAGGGGTCGTCAATTTTATAGCTGTGGCGTGCCAAACTGATCTATCTGTAGGATTCAGGGTGAAACACTGTAGGAAATATTTGAAACAATTCGATCCCCGCGACGATATATGTGGAGTTAGGGAATAATGATCAAGAATATATAGATTTACTGTTTTATTATACATAAATTTTGCATCATTTAAAGATTTATATTCATGTTAACATAAAAATAAACAACATAAAATGTATAACTCTCCCTTCAATATAAATAAAAAATAAAAATTGGGCATATACCATGTACTTCTTCAACATACTTATTAAAATAAGAAATAAACGACATAAAATATAAGTGTTTTTTTTCCACAATATACTTAAATAAAAATATATTTTAATACGAATCCTGTTCCTGCAAAGCTTAGCGTAATATCACACTATCAGAAGTATAATTTGTGACTTTCAATTTCGAACAATTCTGAACTTCTTTGCGAACTCAAAATACTTGGCTTATATATCAAAACATTTGTTCACATGGATATGTAGTTACAAAAGCAGAAAACACAGTATATACATGCATTTTTCTTCAAACAATCAAATATGTCTGGAAACGACATCCAAAAATTTAAAATAGCTAAAAAATTATCAGTAAACGTATTTTTCCGATTTTTTTCGTCATTCCATGATTGTTGCTTTCCATAATTCTGAAGATATTTGCCCAATATTAGATGTATTTCAAAATTATCAGTTTCCACCCCCTTAAAAAGTAACAAACTTGTAGAATAGTGCATATTGCCATTGAGAATAGTACCGCGTGCTATAGGTTGCCAACCCCTGGCTTAGAGGGACTAATGTATGTTAAATTTGTCTCACAAACTTTAAAGTTCTTACGTTTTTATGACGTGGATTTTGTAGATTAGTATCGCTTTTACCACATGAGTGTAGTGGCCGCGGTAGCTCAGTGGTCAAAGTAATGGACTAATGTCCGGAGTGTCATGAGTTCGAGTCTAGTACCACTGAAAACCTGCAGTGTAGGGGTGATACATGTTAAATCTGTTGAAGCTCAAATGTCCTTCCGTTGGTATGGTGTGGAAGTTAGGAGAGAGGGGTTCAAGTGTCGTGTTCGTCACTTGCCCATTGTTTATAATTACGGGGTGCGTCACCAAAAGCCATCAAAGAGCTAAATATATAGTGAATGTTCACTCATTCACAAGAGTTTGGTACAAAATGATGAGGTCCATCACCAATAACACATGTTAATCAAATAACATTTACCAACAGCATGTGAGTGAAGATTACATCGCACTGTTCAGCTACACGACGGCGTTTCACGATACCAACAACCTTCCTGATGCTTGGAAGTTTAAGAGAGACCTCTACTATTCGTAACTTTTGCGGTTATAGTAAGTTTCGTTTTTTTCTTGCAACATCACGATTTTTAATGCTACGTGACATAGAAAGTACTCCAATAATAACCACAAGTGCAGAAGATTGGCAAACAGAGAGAGACATCAATGAGTAAAGTTTATTTTTTCACGTAACGCAGAACAACATAAGCTTAATAGGTTGCAGAACCACCAACGACGGAGCTATACACAAAGCAACACGTTTGTGTATAGCTATACGTCTTGAATTGCGAGACATCTTGAAGGATGGTTCTCCGTTCCCAGCCAACCATTAGACATTGTTCGTCTTCTAAAGGCGACAGTTGCAGATCATGCAATGTACACCCAAATACGTATCGAATGATTTTGATTGGAGAAAGATTAGGGGGAATAGAAAATAAGAACCATCTGTACATCTTACAGGGCAAGTGCGCAGTGGGTGTCAAAAGACAATGGGGTTAAACCACAGAAAGAAGAGTGTCAACGATGTAGTGCATCATCAACGTAATGCTGGCTTCTCTTAGTTTCTTGAATGCTTACCAGAAATTATGCCACCCGAAGATACAGAGTCGCATGATGCAGCTTTCTACAGATGCCGCCGGATAAAACCTATTAAAGTATAAGCACGAAGCTTGTAATCAACGACTGTCGTTGAAAAAGTATAACCCACTTGTGTGTGAGAGAACACGACCTTAAACCATTCTGTCGACTGAGTGAGTGGTATTTAATCACTCAATAACGCAATACGAGGGCTTTTTCCACGGACCTTGTAATGGCAAGCCATGGTCAAGTGACAAGAACGACACCTGAGCTAACACCACCTCCACACCTCACCAGCGGGAGGACGTTTGAGCCTCGACATATTTAACGTACACCAACTCTCTCTACAAGGCGGGTTTTAAGCAACACTAGGCTCAAACTGCAGACACGTCGGCCATGAGTCCGCGGCCATAATTATTAGGTTAACCCCACGGCATTTGTCTTCATTTTAGTCGAAATATAGATTGAAAAATATTGACCTCGGTGTGGTTTCTAGAATATTCTAGAGAATTATTTTCTTTTCAACTAAAGAGAATATACAGGGTTAGCGAAATGTAACTTCCGCAACCCAAAGAGCCCTGGAGGCCGTTCTATTTGTCCGAAGAGAAAAATATTTCGGCAATAAACATTTCGGATGATGCACTCGAGGTTTCTGAAATAAAAAAAATGTTTAAAAATAGCCACTAGATGGCACTTATGGCGGCGAATACTGTTCTTCAAATCCAAAGCATTTGTCAAACGCTCCTGGTAAACGTTAGCGTTCAAAGAGCACCATAACCAGAAGTCGCAAGGCGTGAGATCGGGTGATTGTGGAGGCCAGTCTGTTGGGAAAGATTGGCTCTTCACACGTGCCGCTGTAAATGCCTGCCTTAAAAATTGTTGGACTGAGCTTGCGATGTGAGGCGGTCTCCACACACACACACACCGTGAATGAATGTATTTTCTTCTAGGCAGATTCGTCGCTGGAGAGTAGGAATTAAGTAGGTCTGTAACATCTCGCGATAACGTTCCCCGTTAACAGTAGAGGTAGTAAGACATTGAGGGGTCACTCGTTAAAAAAATAGAGTCCGAGAATGAATGAAGTAGTGAACCTGCACCATAAGGTCACTTTAGTATCATGCAAAGCCTTAGCATGTACCGCGTGGGGGTTTTCAGTTGTCCAGATGCGACAATTATGGCTGTTCACTTGCCTATTAAGTGGAAGTGGGGTTCATTCGCACACAGTATGTTCCATGGCCATGAATCATTGACCACCATTCTTGCGAGAAATTCTATCGCGAAGGTTTTACGAGTGTCTGGGTCGTGTGGTTTCAATTGCTAAACCACTTTAATCTTTAACGGGTAGAAATTCAAAATTTTATGCATGATCTGTCAGACAATGGATTAGGGCATATCGAGGGTACGTGAAATTTTTCGTCTGCTGATAGTTCCGTGAAGTGATTCACTACTTGCTTCTACGATCGTTGTAGCAATATCCTCTACGACGACGATGTTGATTCCTTTTCGTCCTCTTCCAGGAAGAACGCCTAGTTGTCCTGTTTTCTTGAATTTTATCATCATGTCTATAAGTATCTTAAGTCATTACGCTCCGACATCGGCCCAGGTCTTTGTTTCTTGAAATGGCGAACTCTCTGACAGCTGCCGCTACATTCTCACTGTTGTGGTATTACACCTTCACAAGAAGTGCTCTCTCATGCAACGTCGGCATTCTGCAATGCTTATCTGCTTGTGGCACGAACGTCTTGCTGTAACATATTTTGCTGAAATGTGCTGACCTACAACGCCATCTATTGGCATTTTTTTAACTATTTGTTTTTATTTCAGAAACCTCGAGCGCATCATCTGAAGTGTTTGTTGTCCAAATAATTTTTACTTCGGACCAGTAGAACAGCCTCCAGGCCCTTGTGGGAAGCAGAAGTTTGTTATAGTGTTTTTATAGTTGTTTATGTTATAGCTATTCACGAAATTGAAACACACAATGTAAGTTTTACTCTAATTTGTGAACTGGAATCAATAATGCTAAAATTCTCTAGATCAGAATAGGGAAAACTATATTTTATGAAATACATCCCTGAAAGAATTTATATCGTTATATTGTAAGGCAGTGCATCTCAAACTTTCAGTACTGGCGACCCAATTTTTAATCATAATTTTTAACGTGCCCCCTTTATACAATATTAAGTATTGAATGCAATACTATATAATGCAATTTGACTCTAAAACTACAATACGATCTTAATTATAAACAGTACATCTTCACAAGATAAGTGTTAAATTTTGTATATGTTACTTTTAAGTAAAATATATATTTTAAGTAAATTACTTTTAAGTAATAGGATAATTATTATGCTATTTTTCTTTCTCTAATTTTTTTAAATTAGAACAGATTGCAAAATGATATTTATTCGAAGATTTATTCCCTTCATCCATTTCTATAGGTACAAATATCATTAGAAAAATAGTCTAGTCTATGTTGCTCTCCATCATATTCATCACATCTGACAAAAATTGTGGCGAACGTTTGCGTGAGCCTGGCCAACCTATCGGACGACTGCACAAAACATGTAAAAAAGCTGTACCGGGTACAATTCCATTCAATTTTGGTCGAGTTGATACTTCTATAGCTACCGAATCTGTCTTGAAAATGTACATTTTATAATTTACTCGTTAGTTATAAATCATGGTATTAAGTATTTCCGGCAGTAGATTGAAACAAAATCATAGATATGTTTTTAAGTCGTAGAGAACATTCGATGAGAGATAATAAAGTATCAACGAGTACACAGAAGAGCATGGTTCCGAAAATTAAATCAAGGATATGTTCTAAAGAATACTTAAATTTTGAATTTACTATTACTATATTACTGAAAAACCCTGGGTAAAAATTACATGTGTACTTACTATGTGTTAAAACTTACAAATCTGAAGAATAACATGAGGAAGTTGTTTTTAAAACCATAGAAAATCATGTAGTCATTTTGGCATGGAATTTTAAAAAGTATTTTTTTTTGCTGAGGACAACTTGATAGCAAGTTACGAGTGGGTTAGGGATTCATTTCACAATACTTCAGAAGGGCTCTCAGCTTCCAAAGAAGAAATCTTCATAAATTTCACATCCAGTGAAAAATTAAAAGGCAATTTTGTAATAAATCGCTCATTGAATTTTGGGTAGAGATGGATGATGAATTTTCTGCACTGAAAACAAAAGTACTTCGTTTACTATTACCATTTTCAATATCCTACCTTTGTGAAACCGGATTTTCTGCTGTGGCTGTTTTGAAGACAAAATATAAATCTCAGCTAAATATAGAAAAAAAACTCAGATTGTCAATTTCTAATATTAAGCCTTCCTTTGAAAAACTTTGCTCTGAAAGACAAGCCCATGGAAGTTACTAATAATTATTAAACTTGTTCTGATACCACTCTTCACACGAGTTTATTTTTTTTTAAAAAAAAATAATACATCATTCTGGATATAATAGCTTAATTGTAAGGAGAGTAAAACCAAGTGCATGACAATGTATACAAAAATGTAAAATGATTTTTTGAAGTTAATGCTCATATTAAAAATAGTTTTGAATGAACTGTAATTTTAAGCCTCACAGAATTAGCATTTAGAATTAATGCTAAATAATGAAAAAGAATGTAAAATTCCAATAAAGAATAATTGGGTTATTTTTAATATGTAATGTGCGAGAAAACTTCAAAATGTTGTAGCCCGGGATCAAGTTTGCACTCTAACGTTACTAACGTTAATGTTCCCGCGGAGTGACTCACCCCAATCCTTTTTTTTTTATAATTATTTTTACTATATACAATAAAAATCACAATTTCAGTGAATAATTTAACTAAAAGAAAATATACTTACCTATTTCAAGGACTTTTCAATTTGTCTTCGAAAATTTGAGAAGAAATCCAGTAAAATTGAACTAAATTGTTTCAAATGTGCGTGACTTTAATAAAGGACACAAATCACAGATACTTTTCGCTAATATTCAATTCAGTGTACAAATTATAAAAATATGGATATTAGTTCTATAAAAGAAAATTGTGTGTTCAACGTTTTTCATTATGCATTATAAGTTTCAGAATACTCATAAAAATAAATCTTGGCCAAATAATTCTTTAAAGTGCTCAATATGCTTATCCATATATCATAAAACTCTTTCACATGGAAAAAGGCGAAACAGAAATATATTATTTACAGCTTCCCTAAAAAAAGGGACGGAGATAACGATACCAGTACGTTCGAAGATCATCTAAAGTAATATTTTAGGTTAAAAGAAACGTAATAAAAAATCTCTCATCATGGGATTACAGCAAAGCAAAAAAAATATTTTTTTAATTTGGTTAGAGGATCAAAGATAGCTAATGACCGTTTGAAATGGAATCTTTTATTTTTGATGTCGTAATTTTGCCAGATGATATATATAAATCATATCAGTGTAAATCTGTATTTTTTATTATGTCAGGAAGTATTTTGTTATGCTTAATTCCATTAAATTAATTTTTTAAACCTTTTATTTTCGATATGCTCGCCCTTGATATTTAACCCCTCATTGGGTTATTGGGCCCACTAGGGGGGTGCGCCCCACAGTTTGAGAAACTCTGTTGTAAGGTCTTAAGTTCAAGAAACGAATCAGGTTTAAATGAAATCGGTGATTTCAATACACCCTTAGAATGTCGAATATTTTTTTTCTCGAATGTATTAAAATTGTATGCTTCTATTAGTGGAAAAAAAATCTATATGCCAATACAAGAGAGAAAAGCATACAAAGATCCCACCTAGATACATAACTCAGTAAATTAGGAACCAACAATGCGGAATAATTTTGCTGTGGAGTTACGCTTCACCAGATTTTCAATTCAACTTAAATTATATATTTTCGAAAACATCAAATAAATCACAAAATGAAGTTTTATTGCAAAAAATGACAGTTTATTCATTCAATCTAAATCCTTTTTCTTGTCCACTGCCTCAAAATCATCGAACGCCATCAACGTAGTTGTCGCTCTTTAGAATAAAAATGACGTCGTTCTCGGATACAATATATATAGCTCCGTTGAAACTTTACAAATAGGAATTTTAAAATGTTATTTTAACGAAAGAATCTTCCATATATTTGTTGCCTTCCACTTGTCAGACATTGGGTCTTTCCATTCAGTTTTCTCATTCTATTTTTTAAAATATAATAATGGCGTCATTCACGTTAATACTGTTTTGAGTGATTGGCTTGTATGTACACTCACATCCAAAAGTTAAGTACGAAGATGTAAAATGCAAAAAAATCAACAAATACTGCTTTGATTGACACAAAATTCGGCAGTAAAGTAGCATATATATTTATACATAAAACAAAATCAATAATTATATACAGAAAGGGAAAACAATATTAAATTTTTGTAAGTTATCAGATGTCATACCGGAGACTTAAACAGAATTATGTATAAAGTGAAAATAAACAGCATAAAATGAAAAAACAGGACATTAATAGCTTCATCTCGGTACCGGACAGCCGTCACAGAACCCCGTTTACAGATGTGTAGGTCGGTGTGGTATCCTAATGAAATCCCTACCCACACCATAATGCTTTCGCCTCGGAATGCATGATGTTTTGGGGCTGATTGCATGTTCCTTGTTTACGCCATATCCTTATACGCTTGTCATTTGGCTCCAGAGAAAATCTTGACTCATCAGTAAACATGGCATTGCCCCAGTCAGACACAGTCCAGTTGCTATGTTCCCGGCACCACTTTAATCGTACCCCTCTTGATTGAACGAAAAGAGGAACACAAACTCGAGATACCCGGGCATACAGTCCATTCATATATAATCTTCGGAGTACAGTAGCTGCAGATATAGCCTTACCATTGGACGCTGTAACCATAGATGTCACACGTGTGGAGGTCGCTCTGCGATTCCGCTTGGTTACAATAGTAATATATCTATATTCCGCGGGGGTTGCGACCCTTGGGCGACCACCTACGGGCCTTCGGACAATTGTCTCTGTGGTTTGGAATTGTTTCCATAAACGTGAAATTACAGAATGATGAACGCCGAAGAAAAGAGCAACATCTGTGATCGACTGTCCTGTTTCAATGCGCCCCACAGCACGCCAGCGCTCAGAATCTTCTATTCGTTTTCAGGAAGTCATAGAAACCCGTATGTCTTGAAAACAAATTGTACGAAAATTTAAACACCTTCTATATCAGCACTTACAATCAACTTCTGTAACCGTTCATAAAGCTGGATTCTTATAAGACTGCCCTTTTTGCATATTTCTTGACATGAAAACACGATTGGCTGTTACCTAACATATTTGCATACTTCCATCTACCTCTGTAGCGAATTGCATCCAATTCTGATTGGCTTCCGGAAATTAGCATTTTCCTCTCCAAGTCTAACTTTTGGAAGTGAGTGTATTTTAAAATGCTTATAAGAGTTAATCCCGATAACTTTCTGCCGTGATGTTTCGTTATAAAATATATTGAAAAAGAGATTCTTTCAAATAATATGTAATTGATGGGGTTTTTTAAAAAAAACATTCTGGTGAAATTTTATCTTTTTTTTTATGCAATAAGCATGAAATGCAGAGTTTGTGTTAGGGTTAAAATGACAAACTTGTAATTCTGTGTTGCTTAAATCCGAGTGTTTTTGCTTGATTTCAAATGATGGATTGATTCGCTGTAAACTGTTGCTCTTGTCTTAAGCTTTCAATGAAAACGTCATGATAAACGGAATCACTGGGAGGGAATGATATTTAATTACTTAACCGAGTAAATTACATTTGTAATTTCCATAAGCACACTCAAAATACATATTTTATATGAAAGTAACTTTTTCAGAGCAATCGATTTTATTGATGTACCTTTTTGTATAGCTATCCATAATATTAGAAAAAGCACAATACAAACTTAATTTTCTTTTTACTTTACGTATTCAAATACATATTTTCAATGTTTTTTTTTAACTCTTTGTTGTATTTCAATATTTTTTTGGAAAAAAAGGGTATCTTTCCTTTAAACCCTCTCGCTGCGCATTCCGCGATTTCCATAGACATCGCAGATGTAGCAAAATGTGCACAACCCGCGATTTTCCTGTTGTATGCATTTTTTCCGTTTATTTAGCTGTGCAACCCGTGCTGTTCCTGTTTGTTTTCGTTTACGATTTTATGTTCATATTTTTATAATATAATTCTGTGTTTTAAAATAAAAACTCTTTTACAAATTTTTTTTTTGTATATTTTAATTCTAAATGGTAGATTTAATATGTAGATTTGAAATACGTAATAAAAGATACGCAAGCGAGAGGGTTAATGATAATATTGAGAAACTATTTTTGAAGGCCTTACCTTTCCTTAATTATAATACGATGTCACACCACGTTTTTACAATCAAACTTGAATTCACTTCATAACTTTAAGTCTTTCAGAATGTTTTAACTATCCAGAATCACTATTTTTAGCATTTGCAAATATTCATTTCACGCGGGTTCGTTAAATATTCCCGTGAATTCATTAACAGTCTTCCTCGAATTCTAGAACTATTTAAAATGTTATATTGTATTCAAAGTCAATATTTGATGAGAAATGTGATAGTAAGGTAGAGAGCAGAAGCTGGAGAGCATTATTTTAACCACAGCGTCATTTTATTCATTAAAATCTCCTACACACATCGAAGTTGTTTCTCGGGAATTCAATACTCTTAAACAGCTTTACTTCTGAAAAATTCTTCAGTTTAGTGCAGTCATTTGAATAGTTCCTGCTTTCAATAATCCGATAGTGAAAAAAAATCCCAAATTTCCCTCGGCCACCTTAAAGTTTCCATTACTTAGAGTAGGAGTCTTCAACCAGTGTCCCGCGGGTCACGATTGGCCTGCTAAAGGCTGTTTAATGAAATTGAGGCATTTTCATAAAAATATTGCCTCTTCTGCTTATTGTCATAAAAACGTCATTTTATCTATTATTCTTGCTATTTAAAATATTTCACTGATGTGTTTGATATCCGCTTGAGATAAAATTTCTGAAAATAAAGAATTTTTCAAAAATTTCTCTGTATCTTACATAAGTAAAAACTGATGAAGTATTTACTGCCTTGCCACGAAATGTGGTACAGTTACTTATTGCATTGTAAGAAAGAATGTAGCAACATAATAAAAAAATATGGAATCCTGAATCAGAGAGAAAGCATTTGCCTCAGGAATAAGGTGTGTGACCCCCGTGCACTCCTATACAAGCCTCACAACGAGCTACCGCAGTGTTTATGAAAGTATCAATAACTGGTTTTGGCAACAAAGCCCTTTTTTCCAAAAGCATGACTTTTAACTCCTGGGAAGGGTACTATGTTGAGAAATGGCTCTTCCTTCACCATACAAACATGTCCAGTAAGATTGAGATCTCGACAGTCAACCCATAAGGCGAGTGAGTGAGTGAATATTAACGTCGCACTGTTCAGCTACACGAGGGCTTTTGGCGACGGACCACATCATTTTGAACGATGGTCAAGTAACGTGGACGACACCTGAGCTGGCACCCCCTCTCCTAACTACCACACCACACCAACCCCTACGGCGAATCTCCTCTTTATGAAATTTATCAACAATGTAAACTCTATGTGGCCGCACATTATCGTTGATAAAAATGCAATCGAAGTTCATAACACCCCGAAACAACCTCACATAAGCTTCAAGGACCTCATTCCTATACATTCTACGTTGACAGTATTCGCATCGAAGACGTTCTGAGACGTTCCCAATATTAACCCACAACACACAAGGATTCCTTTGCCACCAAATTTGTCGATTTCTGTTAAAAGGAGGGATAAAAGTGAGCTCCAGTTTTTCTCCAGATAAAGACTCGATGAGAATCCTTCTGTTTGGTAAATACCGATTTATCACTGAAAATAACTCTGTTACATTCTTATGGTGTCTATTATTGATCTTTTTGGCTTCATAGTAACTAGTCTTTCCTGTTGGATGCAGTAAAAAGAACACACACGCCTGGACACAATGCGTAAATGTCAGTCCCTGCTAGACGTCTGCAGACTGTTTGCCTAGAAGTTCTTCTTCCAGACCCATGGAAAAGCTAGGAACCGTTGTCGGGCGTTTAATGCCAAATAGCGATCCTCTGCAGGTGTCGTAGCTCTAAGGCGGTCTTAACAAACTTCCCTGGGGACAGTACCTCTTGTTTGAAATTGATTCCCTATATTCGCGAGACCACTTTCGGTCCACGCATAACAATTGAGCCACCTTCGCTTGAGACTGACCAGCTTCACAAGTCTGGCAATAGCTGATATTGTTCTACCTGTTCTCCAAAATTGTAAAATACAAATTTTATCAATTTTGCTGCAGAAATTTCAACAAAAAACATGTTTGTGACCTTAAATTTGGACATGAGTGTAGTTCCGAATTCACAATAATTTGTCTTGAGAGAAATGAGGAAAACATTTGATGAAGTGTTCCTTCTTATATATGTGTGTGTGGGTGTGTGCAAGCTCATAGTACAAACATTAGGAGGAGAAGGAGCTACAAATTACAAGAAAAATCCATGGTTGGAACTCAAGCAATAAAGCGCTATATATATATATATAGAGAGAGAGAGAGAGAGGGCACGTCCCAGTAAATCAAATCAAGTAGATTGTCACTTTTATTTGCGTAGAGGATCTCCGATGAAATGACAGCCCACGGTAACTAAGTGGTGACATTCACAAACTCGTGATAGGCATTGTTTACATCAGTTCTTGGGTTCAAGTCCTATTGCTGCTTAAACCTTGTAGTACAGTGGGACTAAAGCATGTTTAAACTCTCTAAGCTCAAAGTTTCCCGTTGGCGTAAAGTTGAAATTTGGAGTGACAGTTCATGAGTCGTCCTCGTCACTCGATTGTGGCTAAAAATTAGCAAAGTGTTGAATCGCGTTACAATGTTCATGCGATGATTGTAATGTAATTTTAAAGACATGAGTCTGGCAGCCGTTTCGGTATTTCTTGCTGCTCCTGTTGTATATATCCAAGTCGTCCTCTTTTGAGTCAAGAAATTAAAATGTTTTTGTAGTTTTTTGTCTGTTTCTGCGTTCGATTCTTTCTGAAATAAAACTTTAAACTGCACTGTATTTGCTTTTCCTTTTCTTTTTATTAAAAATAAATTTTAAAGATATCTATATTGTTACTTGCAATAGCACGAACTTATTCATGTGCTAACAAAGATTTAATAGAGATACACTGCTGTGTGTGTGTGACCACCGTAAATACAACAACAAGAAAGACAAGAGATAGGACAACAAAATTTATTTTGTAGATAACATGTTTTGACCAAGTATCAAATGATTAAATTTATAGACTTCTGTGAAGTGTGTTTCCTGCCAGAATAGCCGGCATTGTTGGAGATCACCGCTGCCAAACGCCTCGTCATTGATTCAAAGAGACTTTGGATGTGTTCTTGGGGTACAGCAGACCAAGCAGCTTCCAAACGTTGCCAAAGTTGATCTGGTGTGGCAACTGGGGGTGTAATCTGGGTCAATCGTTGAGGAACCATGAACCACGTGTTTTCTATTGGCGAAAGATCCGGAGAGCAAGTCGGCCAGGGAAGCAATTTAATCTAGTGATTGACGAAGAATAATGCGTTCCACGTGTGGTCGCGCATTATCCTGCTGAAATATGGCTTTGGCCAAGCCTTGAGGGTAAGGAAGGACAACTGGCTACAACACCTCGGAGATGTGGCGCTGGTTGTTTTAAGTATCTGCAATGCGTACTAGAGGAGTGCGAGAGTGATATCCAATACCTCTCCCTACCATGATACCCGGTGCTGGACTAGTGTGGCGGTGCATAACGCAGCTGTTCAGCATCCTCTCTCCACGGTGTCTCCAGACTGGAATCCGACCATCGTGGTGTTGCAGACAGATGCGTGACTCATCAGTAAAGACAACTTCATTCCATTCTGCCGCCCACATCCTTCTTTCATCGCACCATTGACGGCGGAGACATCTGTGGTTCTGCGTCAAGGGTAGACCAAGCAATGGACGTATTGCGGACAGACCACTCTGCTGTAAGCGGTGTCGAATGGTACGCGCAAACACTGAATGATGCATTATAGACTCAATGTGCTGTGATATGGTTCGTGATGTGACTGAGCGATCCTTCACTGCCGTGCGCACAATTTGCCTGCCCTCACGGGAAGTGGTGTACTGAGGTGGATGCGATCGACCACGTTGGAGCGTCGTACCCTCCTGCATCCAACGGTCACATATCCGCATTACAGTTGTTTGGTTTCGTCCAACACGACTACCGATTTCGCTGAAAGATAATCCACAATCTCGGTTGGCCACTATCCTTCCTCTGTGGAACTCGGATACTTGATCAAAAGCTGATCGCTGTTTTCTACGATACATAACTCATCGGTTTTTTTTTTTTTTAGTTTTTTTTGTTGTTGTAAAAACCGCAAGAAAAACTTAATTGCCGAACTTGAAATCGTCGAAATCTCCAAGCCTTAAATAGCACTTTGAGGTAGCACCACAGACGCGTGTGATGTGTGTCTGCGCTGAAATTCTAATCATTGCATATATCACCTCCGTTAATGCATGTTATAAATTTCATATTATTTGCATGCTTCCTTCAGAGTGTTACATTTACAGTGGCCAGCAGTGTAATAGTGTTTGAGAGACCTTAGATAGAGAGTTTGGGTATCTTTCTCTTATTGAAATGGATTCATAATTATTTATCAGTACCTAACTAAAAATATGTCAGTCTTTATTTCTGGAATATGTTTTTCTACGTTTCCATACTTTTTCAATGCCATATTACGCATGCGTGAATGCAGCTGAATTTGAGGTAAGATAACTGACATGATAGTAATCGGGATCAAAAGTACTATTGTTGCTGTTGTGACTAATGCCACCTGCCTGCCTGAAGTCAGATCGAGGCCCACGAAATTCATCGCGGCTAAGGGCTAGAATTTTTACGCCTGTCGTTAGCCTTAGCTTTGAGCACCATGCAGGTGATAGTAAAATTTTGCTCGGTTCCATTCCAATTTAGAGGGAGAAACCCCTGGGGGTGGCCAGGGCCACCCACCTCTCTTCCCATGCGACCAATCACACGAGAGGACATGAGGCTCGACGGCTGTTTAGAGTACCCCCATGCCGCAAAGGCACTACCTCATTTACAAACATCCATGTCTTCTCCGGGATTTGAACCCAGTCCCTACGGCACCGCAGTCAGCGTCGCTAAACACTATACCTGTTGAACGAAAAAGGTACTACTTTAGGGAACACTCTTTATTGTTTAAAAAAGTACAACAGAAGTACTTTAATGTCATGTTCTAATTCGAATGCTCTATTCCGGCTCATTTAAGGAAATACGAGTACAAAGTCTAATAATTCTAATTTTTGGTCATATTTCAAAGAATTCCTAATATATTTAGCATGTGTATATATAAAGTGGACGTGGTATGGAAATTTAAAGTGGAAGGTGCTAGCTTCGTCCTCGTCAATAGACCGAGGTTCGAAAGTACAAAGTCCGCCATCAATGGCTGTTGCGTTGCTTTAGAGAGTGTGAATGAAATTAAAACCAATGAAATAAAATGGTGCAATCACAGATATTTGATTCTGGTACAAAAGTACAATGTGAGTTAAAATATTGGAGTCCAAAATATAACAGAGATCGTATTTTTAATTTTCTCTATGTGAAATAATTGTGTGAATTTTGAAACTTGTCATTTTAGATTTATATGTCTGTTGTAGTAATTTTCTGTTAGAATATATATAATTTGATATAAAATAATTTACTCCAAAAACCCTGCCTGTTAATTGGGTGGACTTTTACTACGTTTGAAAAACTATTTACTATTTAAATATTGTTTTTATATAAATGATTATACTATAGTTACAGCAATATGTTTCCATGTGTGTGTCACTTTTTAAAATTTAAAATTCTTATTCAAAACAAACCGTAAATGTTATGTTTTACAGAAACATAGTATTATTCAAAATGTTTCCTATACATACACAATATATATTATACAAAAACCTATATATTATTTTATTACATTTTATTATGTTTATTGCAGTTCAATATAATGCGTCACAATGCAATGTAAAGAAATTGGTCTGTCAGAGAAAGTCCACTTCAATAGAAGGGCTTTATATATCATTGACAAATGAGCTATTGGAACAAAAAAAAGGGAAGATATTTTAACTCTTAGAATGTCGACTACAATGGTACATTTCAAAGAAAACATGTAAAGAAATAGAATATTTTTAAACAGCTCTAGAAGCATGCTTTAAATGTGAAAAGGTCTTGCTATTTTTTGTTATAAGGCAAAATGTGATTCAATAAAGCTATCATAAATTAATCTTTCGCCCAATCGGTTTTTTATTATTCGATTATTAATATTAAACAGTATTGATCATATAAGAAAATTGAATAAAACGTTGCCGACAGTGTGTATACGGGGAAGTAAATAAGATTACATACTGCATTTATTAAAGTGTGTTGAAAATGTTTATTATGTGTGTGTGCAGCTTTATAATGTAGTTAAACGTTTTCAATTCAAAATGTAATCGATATTGTTTTTACAAAAGCAAACTCACAGCCGATTTTTAGCATGAAAGAATTGATTAATAATATTGTTTTTATAAAGTTTGTTTCATATCATCTCATTTCTTAGAGCTCGACGCGGTAAGAACAACCTTTGCTCTATCTCTGAACCTTTTGCTATTTCTAAAGAATGTATTGTTATAAATAATAAAAGTATCTACAATTATTTTTAAATCTTCAGTTCGGTTCAATCCTGCATTCGTAGAGGAGGGAGATAATTTGACTGAAATTATGTATTTGTAAACATAGACGTGACCATTTGTAATAAAAAATATGCTGTGGTTTTACTTCATTGAATATTTATTTCTCCAAAGAGAATAATAAATATACAATGAAGGAAAAAATGAACATATTTTTGTGAAAAGTTGCATCAGAATACGCCTTTGAAACCGCATGTGACATCTATGTTAATTTTTTATTTTCTTGAAATTAAGAAATAGAGGCATTAAAAATGATTATAAAAAGAAGTATTTTTTTCTTGAAATTGTTGTAACGTAGGATAAGGATTTTTCAATTCGCATTCTTGTATATGGCATAGTTTACAAGAATATTTTCATTTTTTCTACATAATATATGGTATGCAAACTGTACGAAAGAGATTTTCTGGTTGAAACATACATAGCATTTTTATAATTTAATGTCTCCATAGAACTTTTTTTATTTGTGAAGCGATTTTTCTTTTATCCTATTCTGTTTCTATGTTACACACACATATGCATACACAAATACACACATATACACACACACACATACACACATACACACACATACACATACACACACACACATACACACACCTTATTTTAAGCTAATACGACAATCATCATGGCTACTTTTCGGTGTAATAATTTTAGTGGGAGATAAACCTAATATTTTGTTACGAAATTAATACAAATAATTATTGTTTCACAAACAGGCTTATTAAGAAGTGTAACATATCAAATGTTTTAACAAACCAGTTCATTGCATTTTAAACAATTTAAATGTGTAACTAATACATAAAAACACAATTTAAATGTAGATTTCTGTAGATTAACTTTCTTTTATTTTACAAAAATGAGTACTTACATCCAAAAGAAATCAAATAGTGAAGATTATATTTCTCAATAAAGGTGAAATAATTTGCACTTATATAAGGTCTTAATTATAAAAGTGTAAGCTAGTTATTTATAATAGCTAGTTTAACCAAGCTTGTCCTGATGTACCATAAGTCGCATTAGTATGTGTTGAATAAGATTTTAGTTATAGTATTTTCAATGTTTAGGAAAAAAAAATTAAAAGGCTGATTTTTTTTTTCCTTTTGCATCCATTACTATGATCTATAAAATATGTATATTTTATTCTTAATATCCAATAAGCAAGGTTCCTGCTTCAACTGCTTACGGTTATAAGCAGTTTATTAGTATTGGCTCTTCTTTTCTCAAACAAAATTTTCTCTAAGATATTATCCATGCTATTTGATTCAGAATTTAATGAAATCGCAAAAACAAACCCTTAACGATGTTGTAAAATGCTAAATTGTGTTTTTTTTTTATAAAGAAGGCAGTAGAATTTGCCTGAAACTATATTTAAATTTTCCTATTTAATTAAATTAATATCATTTGAAATTATAGAAATTTAATATCTAAAGTAGCGTTTGTGCAAAATCTCTCCTAAAAGTAAGACAAAGGAAGATACATAGGAAAGAAGCAGTAAGAGGAAGATTCCATACATATCTTCGAGTGCGAGAGCTGTTCCCGGTGATCTCTCGGACACCCCTGAAAGAATATTTGCCCTCGTCTCGAAGAGCCTGTCATCTACAAACTTCTGGAACAGTCCTCCTCCAACAATTCGAAGAATAGCGGAGTCCAATTGAGGCTTGCAGAAAAAGTTCTTCTTCAAAGCTATTGCTGTACTGTATTGTGCGATAGAGTCTTCAGAAATGAACTTTCTAGTAAAGGGGGGTATTCCGTACTTACTTTGCAAAATAAGTCTCGGACCCATCAGAGCCGCATTGTTGCCAATAATTGCTTTCGGGTCAGAGTTTTTTCTGCTGTCGTACATCCAGTTGTTCATAACAATTATTTCTCCTAGTTTTCTTAATGACAGAGTTTGGCTTTCAAGCAGTAACTGGATTTCCACACTTCCTTTCGGAACAAAAGTTTTGAACTTTCCTTCCAGGACTGCATCAGAGAGTTCGTAGAAATTCCTCACACCTGGTTCTCTGAGCGGCACCAAGAGAAATGAGAGCAAAACAGAGCTGTAGATGAACAAAAAGAACGTCAATGAAACCAATATTGTTCCACTGACCATAGATTTTTCAACTGATTCCTTTCTGATTGCCATACGAAGAAGTCTGGATGAGCAGCAAGTAAGGCAGGGTTTCAACATTCGGAGAATCAGGGGAAACATCACAAATGCTACGGTGGCTAATAGCCAAACTCTTAACTTGAAGGGGTAAAGAAAAACGGCGTATTTTGGTAAAAGGCCGGGCTGGTCTGTGACAAATGCTCTGTCAATGACGTAATAAGGTGAACTGAAATCAACAACTTTGTTTCGGTTTTCTGTGATAGCTAAATAGGACAGACCCATATCGGCTTCCCCTTTTGCCACCATACCAATGATCCCTGACCAGTTGCCATCGGCCTTCATGGTACCCCACTGACCGTCATCTGGAGAAACAATTTCGTACCGAAAATTGAGTGCACTCGCCAAGGTCTCAAGTAATTTGCCTTCAATACCTGAGAGTGAAGTTCCGGAAGAAGTTCGGTTGAAGACAATAATTGGATCACCAGACAAAGAGGCAACTCTTATGAAGGCTGGAAATTTCATAGTTGATATCAGTTACGGACAACGAAAGACTAATTCAATTAGAAAAAGTTCAATGCATACTTAATAAGCAATGAATTCTTAAAGTTAAAGATGCAATATAAAATTGCAGTTTTCGAAAGAATACTTCTAAATCCGCAAGAATGAAGATTATTCTTGTTTGTATGACTGAATGCAAAAGAATATCGGCATATAGTCAGACACACTGAAGCAGGACCGTCAGTTCAAATGGTTTCTCTTTTTATTATTATTATTATTTTACTTTGATTTTTTTAATAATTTTTCCATTTGTGTAAACAGCCAGAAACAATTCAGTTTTTGAAAAACCTAATCCAAGCATTTAAGGGCGTTCTCTCCCTGATGATTGGTTCAGCCGTGAAGCGAAATGGACGAATGATATCCACAACTCTTACTCCATAGAAGCAATGTCACCAGACATTGTTTCTATTATTGAGGAGGTGGAAACATTGAGCGATTTATATAAATCAAAATAAAATAATAATTAACTTTAACTTATAACTAAATTGCTATTACCATATTTATAAAAGTGTTTTTTAAAGAGCCTGAAACTATATTAGAAATTTGATTTTTTGAGTACAAACATGTTCGAAGGAAGATAATGAGTTAGGCAAGAATTTGAAGTGTTTGTGAAAAGTGAGATGCACTTCAGAACCACAAAGTCTAGTTGTAAAAAAATAACCCCACGCAACTTGGACTATATTACAACTTTCATTTATTGTACACACGCAATTTTCAACTTAACAAATGATGTGGTAATAGAGAAAGGTATGTTTTGAATTTGTACAGGAATTTAAGTCTTATTTGACTTCCTATAATATACGTAGTTATGGTGTATTTACCTGAACTTCAATGACTAATACTAAATATGCCTTTCACTTAGAAAAAGAGGTAGGAAAAGTAGTCATTAAAATGTTTGCTAGCTAATAGCGCACTGATTTTATTTACTAATCGTTGGTCAATTGTTTTTAAAAATTTAAGAGTTACAAAACGCTTACAAGGGGAAATACAAAGAGACAATTGAAAATACTGTAAAACGTTTTGTAGTTTAGAGTCATTTTTTTAATTGAGTGTTTATCAACGTCGCGTTTTTAAGTTACAACGGGCGCCCCCCCCCCCCCCCAATGCTGAACAGGATAGAGTTCACCCTACAACTGTAAACCCCGCATCCCCATACAGAAACAATCTAGGGATGGCGATTCTTTCCGAAAAAGACAGATTTTTAAATCGATTCGCAAAAAAATCGATGTCTGAAAAGATCAATTTTTAAAAAATTGATTTTTTTTCAAGTCTGCATTTACAATGTAAATATAAATCAATTTTATGAAAAACAAGAAAGGTATCCTAATAAACGATATCTTATCAGTAATATCAGGGAATTTTTTAGTTCAGGAAATTCGACAATTACAACTATTTTTAGTACCATATCAAAGTATCAGGTGTAAAAGACATTTATTTTCTAAATGTATTTGTTACATTAAAAGTTTAGAAAACAGATAATACAGCTTATAGTTCCCAATTCTTAATATCTAAGCTTTTTAAAAACAACAGTCTGTCAAGTCTACTGGGATCCAAGCGGTTCCGCTCATCTCTTGCGATGTTGCGGCAATCGAAAAAAGGCGCTCTCAAGAAACAAATGATCCCACGATACTCATATACATCATGGCTATTGAGTGAACGTGATGATCAATAGAGTTTTTTTACTCTAGCCAGAAAATTAACCCATTAACCGCCAGCATCGTAATATTACTGGTTATAAAGACATTCAACTACTTGTAAATAATTTTATGTTTTTTACCAACACAGAAAAAATTGAATGCCAGTTTTCTAGGATGGAATATCGATTCACTGAACCGATTCATTGCTACATATCGATTTAAAAAATCGATTTCTTTGGTCCGAGAAATCGATTCTTCAATTAATCGATCTTAGATTGCCATCCCTAGAACAACCCTCTTAGTATTTCTTATTGAGTAAAAATGTTTTCTTTTTTGATAATAGTGACGTCCTTTGTAGTTTCAAATCCATGTCAAGTGACGAGGATAAAATGTTTTTGGAAACTTAAATGACTCTTCAAATGTCCGCACTATGAAATCTTGAGCGTCGAGAGATCTAACACAGCGACCTTTATTTGAGGGGTTCTGTTGTATCGTAGTTATGGGCTTAAGTTTTTCAAGTACGATGGTTTTTGTAAGTTTTCCAAATGTGGGCCGGAAAATTTCTTGTAAATCTATGCTGAGAGGATTTTGTTAAGGTATCCGACTACGTTCGGAACCGTGATTTTAAAAAAACCGTAATTCCTAATATTTAGCGTCACTTAAATTAGAATACACGTATAAAATTGTTTTAAGAACATTATATATGACAAAAAAAGTATTATTTAAATACAATATTTTGGCAAAAAATTAACTTAGAATAACCTTTTTTTTTCAAAAAGTTCTCCTTTTATGTGACAAATGCTTTTATAATAATATTTTGTTTATATAAAGTAAAGACTTCTCCAGAGAGTTTGAAATTGGATGTTTGAAAAATTCACATTACTTTCCGAGTTACCACCCATTGAAATATATATAATTAGCGGTTTTTTTTTCTTAAAATTTCTCCCCTCTGTTGTAGCAAAATATGGATAAATCCACTTTTAAGTTATATATTTCAAAAATTCTAGATCAGTATCTGTGCACAGAGGTATGAGCTATGTAGAGGCAAAATATTATTATAATAGAAGCATTTTCTATATAAAAGGAGAATGTTTTGAAAATGGGTCATTCTATATAAGTTTATTTTTTGTCAAAATATTGTACTTAAATAACTTTTTATTGCAATAATATTCTTAAAACAATTCTATATACGTTTTCTAATCTAAGTGACACTAAATATCACATAAATATTATCCATTTATACGCTTTCGAAAAATCACGGTTCCGAACGTAGTCGGATACCTTAATTGTGAGTGGATTTAGAAATAAAGTGTTATTTCTTTATTTAAAATGTGAGCCGCGAATAAGTCTTTTTTTTAAATAATTTTTCGCTTTTTCTTTCTTTTTTTATGAAGAGAGTTTAACTTTGAGGTATCGATGCGAGTACCTTCTATGAGATCATTGATTATGAGATATTTTGTAATGAGAAACAATTAAGTTATCATTCCCGTTTCAAAATCCTCACTAGTCCAATTCTCGATAAGAATGAAATGAATGACGCAACAGAATTTGATTACAATGCAATTTTTTAATGTCTGATACGATGAAATATAACCTGATGACTTTGCAGTCCCCGTATTTCACAAACAATAAATTCAATTCAAAAAATTGCAATATAATTCTACTTACAATAGAAAATGAAAATAAAAGTTTTACAGATATATAAAGTTTAAAAATAAAAATAAAATATTCAGATTTTTTTTTTTTTTATAATCAACACTTATTTTGAATTGTACTTCCATTCAACAGATATTAAGGACCAGGAATATATTTTCTTGCATATTGGAATTTTTTATATATTTATTATTACTATAATCATAAATGATCTTTTTCAATAAGTTATCTTTTTAATTCTCGTCATTGTTTTTTTTTAAGTCTATTGTTGAAGTATGATGAAAAAGACATTACTGATAAGGAAAAACTACAATGTTTTGAAATGGGGTTACCAGCAGGAATATTACAATTGGGTTCGGTTGGATCTTTTTAGGTGAATTTATCGCCTCCGTCGGCGAAAGGAAAATTACCCCAATTTTTTTTTTTTTTTTTTTTTTTTTCCTTTCAAACATATTTCAAAGATAAAATTTTTTAAAAAAATAGAGTAGATTTCAATTTTCTGAACAATAATCGGAAAAAAATTAATTATGCCGATAATGTTCATGTTTAAGGATACCGTTGGGTCTTTTGGAATGCCTAATTTCAAAAAGTATGTAATTATTACAAATACACTCCTAACTATGACTTTGTCTCTTCGCAGTCTATAGCCGATTGGTAAAACAACTAGTTTGCGAAAAGGGAGAGATTTTTCAAGTTAGTGCTCTGCTAAACCACGGTTCACTGCACTTCTCGAGTAAATGTAATTGTGTAACCGGTTTAATATTTTGTATAGCAAAGAGTTTAAGAAATAAAAGGAAAAGCATACCATCTACTTTTTTGCGATGCATCTTAGGTTGCAGAAAATGTGTGTGGCTTACTTTTGTCTAAATCGCCGCACATAAATTATTCTTTCTGCAGCAGAATAAATTTCTTACATTTGTCCGTATGAACCAATAAACGTATTAAAAATTATAAAAATCTAACCATCGCGTCAAGTGATATTATTGATATACTCTCTGCACAGCAAAGTTCTCTGTGTAACAAACGTTTTACTTTCATTCTCGAGTGAGTGAAGATTAACGTCGCATTGTTCAGCTACACGAGGGCTTTTGGCGACGAACCTCGTCATTTTGAAACATGGTAAGTGACGAGGATGACATCTGAGATGGCACCCCTCTCCTAACTACCACACCAACGGGAGAAGGTTTGAGCTCTCAACAAATTTAACATGCATCGCACCCCTACACGGTGAGTCTTCAGTGGTACTGGGCTCGAACTCATGACACGTCAGTCATGATCCGATACCTTGACCACTTGGCCACCACCTCCACATTTTCATTCTCGAATACAGTTCCTTAAAAGTATTTTAGAATGTCAATGAAGAGTACGGCCGCGATAGCCGAAAAGTTACGCGAGAGTCGTCTTCTTCATGAATGAAAATCCAAACAAAAGAGCTTGGAACATTTTCAATATATTCCCTTTTATTTAAAATGTAAATATAATTATCAATTCAATTTTTTTTATCTCGCAAAATCGTACTACCAGTTTTTGAATTTTGAAGTTATGCAGGATAAAAATGTTTTCTTCTTTAGTTAGAGTTTCTGTTACGTCGCCCTATATATAACGCTGCACGAGGGCTATTGGCGACAGATCTTCTAATTTCAAACCATGGTCAGGGTCAAGGACAACACCTGAGATGACACCTCCTCTCCTAGCTTCCACACCACACCAACGAAAGGACGTTTGCTCCTCGACATATTTAACGTGTATCAGCCTCCTCTACACGGAAGATCTACTGCGGTAAAAGGTTCGAACCCATGACACGTGGGCCACGAGTTCGTGACTTTAACCACTAGGCTACCGTGGCCTCTTTTCCTCTTTTGTATTATGCAGTATTCGAATTTGGAAAATCCGAGTGCACACACACACACGCACACATAAATGTTTCATACTTTTGCAGAATAATTGTAGCATTTCTTAAAGGTAAATGAAGATTACGTTATGGAAAAAAAATTAAGAATAAGGTACTTATCAAATCGCGAAAATTTCGTTTTGAAAGCAATTTTATTCAAATATTTTGGTAAATCAATACTACTGATTCTTGGTAACCCTTGATATACACACGTAGTTTGGCTATAA
Source organism: Trichonephila inaurata madagascariensis (assembly GCA_019973955.1). Lineage (NCBI taxonomy): Eukaryota > Metazoa > Arthropoda > Arachnida > Araneae > Nephilidae > Trichonephila > Trichonephila inaurata. The sequence continues at coordinate 49,507 of BMAV01024609.1, read as the reverse complement.
AACCCACTTTAAAAATTGTGCCTACTGCAGCCAGTTCTTGTATTGGTTGTCTGATAATGGTAGATACATATAAAAATACTAATAATTGGAGTTACAATATTTAGTTAGGTTAAAAATGCTAATAATCTAAGCTATCACGCATTGTCAGTGAATGAATTGGATTTTTTGCAGAGCAAATAATTTAAAATTTCTATAACTATTTATAATTAGCTATTAAACTCCACCTGATTAAAGTTCTGTTTCTTTCTCAGATACGTTTGAAAAATGGTTGTTCTCATGTCTCTGCATATTTATAAAGTAAGATATTTTATCTAGAAAGAATATAACTCTTAAGTTAGAAATGATTGTTAATAGAAAGCGATTCTTAGTAGCATGTGGGAATATACATTTTCGAAATTGGTAAACAGTTTATATTATGCCACTAATGACGAAAAGTAAATCCTACGTTTTAAACTGTCAAATATTTCTGTCCTATTTTGGCTCACTTAATTCCTTAAATCTTTTAGAATGAAGTATTTGTCTTTTTTTTTTCAAAAACCATATCCTAAAGTGCTTTTTAATAGAGTATGCAATGCTATTTGAATTTAATTTTCTATAAGAGAATATATATATACATATATAAACGCAGTAACAAAGAAAATTAAGCTATTTAGATTCCTTTTAAAAACCGTAGGATTAAGTTTCAGCTTCATATAATTTTAAAGTAATTTTCCGTCTCCTAGCAACCGATGAATCTTAATTTGAAAGGGTAAAGAGGTAGAAAAGATGTGCTATAAAGAACGCGAATTTCTGTTCACTTTATAAGTGGTGATAAAAACAATGTCATAATGAATAGGAAATAGCATTCTCTTAAGTGACATTGATATAAAATTAGGTTTTTTTTAAATTCATATTATTATTTCACACTCTCCTTATATGTATATAATCATGTTCAAATACATTTTTTAAATTTGTAGTGGATGACACTTGCTAGTAATACAGTTTTTTCAAATATTAATTCATCAATAAAATTAAATTAGTGAATAGAAAGAAGCAAACAAAAATAACAGTCCAAAACTATATATAAGAAAGGAAAATCGCTTTTTGTGTCCCTGTAGTGCATTGTACTTCTAATCTAAAGGTCGTGGGTTCGATTCACACACGCAATAGCCTAATTTGTGAAAAATGGTCGATTTAAACTACACAGCACCCTACTAATTTCAAAATTGCCTAAAAAAAATATTGCATTTTCTTGTGGCTCATATCATTGGGAAGTTCTCAACCAAATTTAAGATCTGATGACAAATTAGTTTTTAAAATATTTGTGTGAAATCTTTTTAGCTTAGGCTTTCGCTACGGTTTCGTTTTAAGGCTGTCTTCGGCTAATGTTTAAGAATAGGACCCAAATTTAGAATATTTGTTTGAGATATAAAAGTACTCAAACATTAATATTATATTCTGTCTTCATTATCCTGTAGAGAATCCCTTATTTTATCATACTATTCATTTTTATCTGATTTTTGACACATTTTTTCTTTTATAAAATGTGTTTCTCATTTTTTCCCCTATAGCGTAATGCTAAATGAGCTATCATATTACATGTTAAAAGGAAAAACTGATTATTTAAGAAATATTTCGAAATTTTGAAAACACTATATTATGAACAAAAGTATGAGTTACAATGTCACAAATTTTTATAAAATTGAGGCATTTTTTTCTGTCTGAAAATATGCTACGCGGTAATTCCACACTGTCATAAACATGGCGAAAACAGCCTTAAAGCACTTTCCGTTCTCTCTCTCTTAAATTAAATTAATTTAAAGTATTTTTTGGCACAATCAACTCTTTCCTTGTGAATTGATTATTAGTTTCAATTTTTTCATTACTAAAATCATATCTGCATGATTTTGTTTAAAGTTTTTTGAGTTCTCATAGTTACTTAATTAAGATTGATTTCAAGGACACTTTTTGTTTTAAGAAATAGTTTATATAACATAGAAGCTTTATCATTAATTTTTCCTGTTGAGAAAATGCCATGGCAAAAACGCTTTCAGGATGCTATGAGAAACAATATTTCAAATACATGGAATACTACTAAAAATGATGTATCTAAAAATACCCTCAGCTGATACTGCAATTAGACTTCCGAATACAAGTATTCTGAATTCAAGTATTTTAGATAAAACTGAGTATTTCCATGATGTACCAAACTATATTATAGTAAACATATTGTAGTAATATATTTTAGTATTTTAAAGTTGCGGCCCCCCCCCTCCTTAAACTTGCTAAATTGCCCTAATTTAAAAGAGAAAAAAATTAAGTTTTCTGTACAAACCTGTGTATGTGTGTGTATGATGGTATTTAGCTTATAAGTTAGTATCATTATTATTTCGTACATAAATGTTTTGTGTTTCAAAAGTTTTGTGAAAATATTGTGGTAAGATTAGTCTGAATAATCTGTCGTCGTAACAAATGCTATCAATATTATGTAAAAATATATTTTGAATTAAAAAAAAATTCAGTCGTATTTAATTAGTGTTTTAATATGGAACACATATATTAGAAAATAACATATTAAAAAAGTAGAGCTTTGCTGGTTGTTGACGCCTGCGTAATGACGACTGCATGTATGACGCTTGCGTGTATGGCGCATGCGCGAAGACGCCTGCGTGCACCACCTGCCAGCCGGATGGTATATTAGAAACTATAGAAGATTTTCGGTATTACTGACTTACTGACGTAGATAATAACTGTTACCACATCGAAACCCACAATAACTTATGTTGCTTTTTTGTTAAGTTTTTTATTAAAATTTTAGTCGAAAGACTGGTCCGTCAAATTATTTAAACTCGTGACAATCACGAACATTGTTAGGTACTGTCGGCCCGATGAACTTAAGCGATATGGATATTTTTAAATTAAACAAAGCTAAAACTTTCTTAAAAGGAAGTATCACTAGTATTGTAACTTTCATGGACAACGTGTGTCCGAACATATAGACATAACCGAGCTGGAGGTCAAACTCAAAAAAATTGACCAACTCCAGAGGAAAATTGAAGAATTGAAAGAGCTACTTTTTGGAATAGAAACCGCAAAACCACCAGAAGAAGCGGAATTCGAAGAAGATTTATACAAATGTGAAACACGTCTGGACGATTTGGAGGTAAGAGTTAAAAAAATGATTAACTCTATTAATATATCATTGTCTGGGACTGCAGGTGAAAAAAACAAATACGAAAATGGAACTTTTGCTCGAACAAAAATTCCACCTATAATACTTCCCACCTTTTCGGGAAAATATGAACAATTTAGTAACTTTAAATCCCAATTTGATGATTTAATTACAACAAACTAACCACTGACTCAGTCACAGAAATTGTATTATTTCAATTCCTGTCTATCAAATGAAGTTAAAGAATTTGCCTCCACTTTCGATACATTTTCTTCATTGTATCAAGCACTCGAATCCCGATACGATAGCAAAAGATTGATTGTCGATATTCATGTGCAACACAAATATTAAATTTTAAAAAGATAGAGCGTGAGAATCCGGAAGAAATTCGTGAAATGATTGATTGATTGCATTGAAAAAAAAAAAAACTTACGGGCTCAAAAATTATTAAACTATGAACAAAATAATTTATTTAATGTATTTTTATTAAATATTATGCTAAAGAAATTGGATAATGAATCACGAAAAATTTTTGAACTGAGTTTAAAAGTAAAAGATGTTCCCACATTTGATGAATTTATTGCATTTTTAGAACAACGCGAAACCATTCTTTTATCCATAGATACAAATTGTACTGTCGAAACAAAAACAATATTAAGAAAACCTAACTTATCCCTTAAAACAAAAACCAATCTTTTAATGAATCAATCTGTTGAAAATAAGAGTTGCATAGTTTGTAAGGAAAAAACTTCACATCTGATATTTCGATGCAAAAAAACCACAAAAGGATGCAATGTACTTCGACGTATATGTGGCAATAAACATTCTCGCTCCCTCTGTACAGCGGCAATATGTGACCGAAGAAAAGGGCTTATTCCCCCCGCCGAACCTCCAGTACTAACAAAAACAGGGGACCGGATGTAATAAATTCTTCCACACAGAACACAGTTTTGAATAACACGGCTGCTCAACATAGAAAGAACATGTTAATATCGACTGGTACTGTTTTCTTGCGAAATAATGA
>BMAV01024609.1:24117-40332 GCA_019973955.1 Trichonephila inaurata madagascariensis | reverse complement strand
TTTTTTTTGTGAATCGATTCATCAGGTTACGATTCGATCGAAATTGATCTTTTTCGGAAAGATTCGCCCTTCCTAGTTGAAGGTTTAGTTCCAACAATTTGATGGCTCAAAGGTGTGCAGATGAGATGTTGAGACAAAAACTGTACCTCAAGCTGCAGCCATTGGTGATTTCTTTCTTTAATAAATTCAGACCTCATACAGAACGTTTTGGGGATAACTTTCTTGTGGCTGAAACAATATTGCGTAGGAAGTGGCCCGCATGCTTTCCTGCTCTTTATTTGATTGAGCATGTTTGGGACTCCCTCTTACGATGCGTTGCTGCAAAACCAAGAGGCTTCCTCTTGTTGTCCAAGATTTGGATATTGCCAAGAGGAAAACGATATTTCCCAAGGTCTCACCAATAATCTCATCCTATCCATGGAAAACAGGTAGGCGACTGTCCAAGCAGTTTGGAAGGACCACACATCATATTAAAAATCTTGTATCATTTCCAAACAACCAGTTTTTCTCAATAACATGTAACCAAATTGTTGCTCTGAAGCATCTGTATTCTCCATTTTATACTCGAGCAAGGCCAACGAGGAACGGTTTCTTCACTTTTATTGCTTGTTATCCTAATTATATATATATATATATATATTAGGTAAATTACCTTTTTCTCGTAATGGAGTGAGAAATTCTATCCATTACTTTCAATAGGATTTTGTTCAGAAAGGGAAAGGTTGGCTAGCTACGAAACATGTTTAACACCACAGTTATATAAATTATTTTACATGCAAGACCTGTCCTCTATCAGCGAGGTTTTTGCTACTACAGAATCAATATATTTTTTTTAAAAATTCAAATGCCTATTCTTTTAGGTTTCAATTATTTGGTACTCCAATGATTTCTGTCTCTCGAGTAGGGTAATATTTACGAAATATGTAATTCCAAAATTAATTTTGACGTAATATTTTCAAAGATTATTTTTGTATACGAATCATAATATTTAAATAAATGTAATTCGATAAATATTAATTTTTCTTGCTGTAATTAATAAAAAACGGCCAATTTCTTAAATGGTGGGCAATGCCTTAAAATATTAAAGAAACTTTTTAAATGTTTCAAGGAAAAGCTAACAAAAATATATTTAACGCATTATCACTAGCAAAAGTTGTATTTTTGGATCATAACACGTACTTCATTTTATATTGAACGAGTTTTAGAGAAGAATATTTTAGCACTTTTACTAAATTATCTTTTAACCGCAAGAAGCATTCCAATTTTAAGTCGATTCATTTGAAGTAAAATGATGTATAGTTTGATAAAAAAAAAATGCAGCATTTAGAGTTTCGTTGTGAATTGGTTAATTGAGAGAGATAAGTTTTAGAAGCTATTCTGTCTTTCATCTATTTACTGCGCCATCCAGTTCTAGCAATTTAGATCTACCTGGGTAAATTGGATTAAAAAAACATCCTGGAATAATAACTGTGAAAGATTTAGCTACACGAAAAAATAGCTTATTTTGCAGTGATGAAACGAGACGAGAAAGAGGGAACTGTTGGGAAGTGCATTAGTAGTCAAATGAAAGGGATAAAATAAAATATAGTGACGGAAATTGTGGCTCTTATAATGATGACTTGAATAAATTACTCTTTATAACTACAAGAGATTTTTCGACATTGTAATTAGACCAATGATCACGAGACGAGGACAAAACCAGATTTAGAAATTTATTGGACAAAGCGGAACACAAATACACTTTTCATATTTCTTAAATTAAATTATCTTATAAAAGGAAAGTTTAAAAATTATTAAAATTATTTATTACTTATTAATGCTTCCTGCACTATGACGCAACGAAATCCATCACATTTTCTTCGTAGTTTTATTGGAAATATCTAGTCATTTATAAATTATTCTTTTCTCAGCGTAGAGATGGCAATTCTTTCAATTTTACGGGGAAAAAAGTTTTTTTAAAAAAAAACTGATCCATTATACAGATTATTCTCTCTTTATAAGTTTTAAAAAGTATTTATAAATTTAGTTATAATTATTTTGTTATCACTGATATTATTTTAACATTATGATTAACATACAATTTTGTGTTTCGTAACTGGTTATGATATAGCCTTCCGGCTTCGATGTTCATTACTTCTGTGTTTGAGCTTGTTAATTATTTCTTCTGTGCATTTTTGAATGCATTTTAAGCATGTGCCTATTTTTGATAAAGTGTAATGGTTTCAAAAGATCAATCCATTATCATGATATGGATTTCGTTATTTGCAATATATAGAAGGGACACTAAAACTGGTTTCGCCCCACTAAAAGTATTCTTCAGCCTATGGTGTTTGATGTATATATATATAATCATCAAAAGAATACTACAGAATATTTTGAAAAACATTTAAGAGGTCTCAGGGGAGTTAAATTTCTCTAGAGGGCTGAAAATATAAATAATTTTTAAACAGGTATAACTCTTTTAAATTTAGATTAAATAATTCGAATCTTTTACACATTATTTATAAAAGGAATGAGACTTCAGAAAAGTATAAAATGTTTAAAATATAATCATAATTTTAAAAATTATAAGCATATGAAAATTCTGTGATAAATATTAAGTAATTTTTGCGTTGCGCACGCTATTTTCTAAAATAGTAGCCTCTGATGTATAAAAATTTATAGAATTATAAAATGCATCATACTCTTTAAGCCCTACATCATTTAAGAATAATATATCTTTTGTATTTCAAAAATATTGAAATGTTTTTAAAAAATTTTGAAAATGTAATTTTTTTTATTTTTAAAAAATATAATTTATTATTCTACTAATATAATATTACTACAGTGTAATAAGGATGCATTTAACTTTATAAATCAACTTATAGCTGGTAATTAAAGCTACTATTTTAGAAAATAGCATGGCAACGTAAAACTTAATAAATATTTCTTGTAGAACAGTTTCTTAATTTCATATGCTTATAATTCTTAAATATATGATTATATTTTAAACATTTTATACTTTTCCGAAGCGCCATCCTTTATAAATAATGTGTAAAAGATTTGAATTATTTAATTTAAATTTAAAAGAATTATACCTGTTTGAAATTTGTTTATATTTTCAGCCCTCTAGAGAAATTTAACACCCCTGAGTCCTTTTAAAGTTCTTTTGATTAATTCTAATGATTATTATATTTTGTGAGAAAAAACTTCATATACAAAAAATTTAACAAAGCTTTTCTAATAATAAAACACAATTAAAAGATTCTTATGATGAACCAGCAAAGTATTTACGAAATGCATTTAACGTTTTCTATCATTTACAATTTTATTAAATTTTACAAAAAAGTTCTTTAAATTAAAGAATGAAAATAATTTACCTAAATTCATTAAAAAATAATTTTTAGAATGCACAGAAATTTTCTGTCACTAAGACAAAGAAGAATTGAAAACTAAATTTACATTTTCCGTAGCTTTTGTCAGAATTCCAGCTTAAGGCTGTTTTCGACAAAAGTACGAAAGCCTGAACTAAACGCGGAGCGCATTTTCAAACAGAAAAATGCCTCAATTTTCATGAAAATTAGCAACATTATAACGCATACATCTATTAACAATATAGCGCTTCTAAGATTTCAAAATATTCCTAGAATATTATTTTTTTTCATTTTAACACGTGAAAGGACAGCTCATTTAACATTACGGTATAGGAGAAAAAACGCGAAACACATTTTATACCTCAAGAAATGGCTCAGCTCTGTCAAAAAAGTGAAGAATGATAAAATATGTTTTCCTCTAAGGGATAGTGAAGTCAGAATATAATATTAATTTTTCGTTTCTTTTATATCTGAAAAAATGTGCCTAATTCGGGTCCTATTCATTAACATTAACCGAAAACAGCCATAAATACAACTCAAAATAGGTTTTTATAAGCTTTGTTGTTTTAATTATATTCTGTCTTATATTACATTAATTTTATCATATTTTATTTTCATTCTTTTTTTTATTATATCCTATTTTTCTTCTTTTTTTTTTATTATATTCTGTTTTTATTCATTATATCTGCCAAAATCCTTCAAAAATGATGCACAGAAACAAATTTAAAACGTTATTAATTCAAAACGATGAATCTTTAAACATTATTCACTTTCTTTGTTAATAAGAGATTCCTAGAATTAATCTGCAATAATTATTTTTCTTCTTCTCGCCGCGGTGCGTCAACATTCTAGTTTCTATTTTTTTTTCTTTCAAAGAAGCCGTGGATTTATAATACAAGTACCAAAAATAATAAGAAACATTAATTTAGTGTTATTGCCTTCTCTTTTATAAGAAATCCAGCAATTGATAAATTTATTTTTTTAAATTACTTAAATGTATTTGCAGAGGTTTTGCTGAGATCAAATCTCAGCTCTTTTCCTTTAGTTTCTTAGAATCATTAATTTCAGCTGTTTGTTTTTTCGTACTGCTTTCAGATGTGTTCTATTGGAAAGCAAGAAGCCGTTTAGAAAATTATGAAAAAGTAACATCTGATATGCTATGCAAGATTTTGCATAATACTAATGGACAAATATTTAACACTAGAAAGACTGAAATTTAGTACATACCCATATTGCCCAAAATCAGTCAAAATATGACTGTATTATGAAAGAATAACTAATCTGTAAAAAAGTTTGTTTAAAATTAATTTTTAATATTTTTTATATTACTTACAATCATATGTCAAGTTATTAGTAAATATTAACAGTAAAAAAATTACTTCACTTGGGAAAAAAATGTATTTGAAAAAAGAAGTTGTGTCATTATATATGTAATCGTTTTTCTAACTGAAATCAAAAAGCAGTCAAAATGACATCCTAGGGCAATCTAGTGATAAATATCTTCGGATGATCGATATATCAAACACACACAGATATTAACTGCAAAAACATATCTTGATAGTAAATTAAATAGATTGTAATAATTAATTGAAAGCTATGTCTAATTTATTGTAGTAATGGTTTGGGTACTTATTTTTTCATATTTTCAGTTTATTTGCATAATAACGAAACATCATTTCTCCAATCAAAGATATTAGAGATAACAAATACCCTACAAACAGCAAAAGGAACACAGCGTACATATCTTCCAGGCTCAGAGAATGAGTCTGCTCTGTATGAAATACATCAGGGTCTGCTCCGAGGCCCGATCTGAACACCTCGTCCGACACAATTTTTTGGTACAATCCTCCACTGAGCAACTTCATCACTACCTTATTCAGTCGTTCTTTGCAGCAAAACTGTCTACTCAAGACGACTCCAACATTCCAAATTCCAAAAGAATCTTCCGACACCTTTTTCTTGTAGTAAAGTGATCCGATGAATCTCATTTTGGGTCCTATCAGTGCGTTTCGTGCTCCGAAGTAGGTTGTGATTGGTTCTCTTGTGTCGTAAAACCAGTCACTCTCGTTGATGATTCTGCCAAGCTCGTGCAGATGGTAGTGTTCACTTTCCAGTAAATATTCCAAGAGAAAAGATCCTTTCGGCATCAGCGCCTTGAAGGTCTTGGCTCTCGCGGCGTGGCACAGCTCCAAAACCGTTTGAACACCTTTTTCCCTTAAGGGCACTGTTAGAAATGATAAGAAAACGGCACTGTAACCCATAGTGATGAAAGTCACAAAAAGCCACCAGAAACAATACAGAATTATGAAGCTCGCAGTTTGGTTTCTTAGCTTTGCAGACTGCTTGAATATACTTCCAACAGCCACTGTGAGAACTGTCGAAAAAGACTTTTTCTTCCGCATGAAGTAATATATTATAAAAGACGCCAGTGGCAAAAGAAACAGAAGACCTAACCAGACTCCCAAATCAAAGGGATAAATGAGCACCCACATTTTAGGTATCAATGCAGGCATTTCTGTTACGAATGTCTGAACCTGGGTTGTGTAGATAGTGCTGAAGTCCACAACTTGGTATCTGTCGTAGTTCATTGACAAATAAGCAAACGCCATATCGGCTTCATTCCGGTGAAGCATTCCAACGATCCCCGTCCAGCTCCCGTTATCCAACTCATGCCCAAAAAATCCGTCTCCGGGAACCATCAACTCGTAATCGAATCCCATGGACTCGGATACCAAATGAAGAAATCTCGCTTCGATTGCGGGTATGTTGGCCACCCCTTTGATGGACTGTTTCGAGACATAGATGCTCTTTGAGGGAGGTAAAACGGCTCTCACCTTCTTTCGAAAACGTGCATTCTTCATTTGTGAGATTAATGGAGGCTTCAAGTGTCTGTCTTGTAATGACGTTAACCATCAACCTATATGTAGCCTTTTCCCATAATGCATATGTCCAGCAATTTACAAATGTTATTTTCCCACGACCCAATGAAATATTTATGAAGATTTCTTGACGGATGAAGTATTGGATTTTGATGAATAGCACAGTTTTAACTCCTAACAGATGTTCGGATAAATAAAATGTTAGCTCTTTTCAACTAATCGATTGGAATTATTCGTTTCTATAATGAAGGTTAGTAGAATTTTTAGTTACAGTAAAATAAAATCGATACAAGGACATATGTTGGAACGTAATTGTTCGGTGATATTCTCTAACAAACGTTTATTGAAAAAGCTGTTTCTATTGATTTCAGAAATGCTCTACATCCACGATAATAGAAGACAATTTTTGTATTTAAAGTGAGCATATACATATTATCAATACATTCTACGTATCTGTTTTTCTTTTTGAATGGAAATATAAGGTAGCAATTTCGAGTTGTTACAGCTCATTTAAAAAGACGACTTCACGTTAAATTTCAATCAGTCAAATCGAATACATATAACAAACACAAAAAAAGAGATAAATAAAGGAGAATAAGAACTGAGAATATTAACTACTCTTTCATAACAAGGTGTATGTGCTATATTTAGAGATATATGTTTTATTCACCCTTTTTATATAAATTTTAAGCATATTTTTTGTAATCTTTTCTCATGAAAGAAGATTAGTGTTTTTATATGATAGGGTGCGTGGATTTTAGCACATTAATCTGAAAAATAAATACAAATGAGCTATTCAAAGTTTTTAAAAAGTTGAGTTATTACACTTTTTTAAATATGAAATGCCGTCACACACACTGGGATTTTGAGACAAAATAGTACAATTTTTCCTTTGTAAAGATTTGAAGTCAGATTTAACAATAAATTGAGTCGAAATTGATATAAAAATCTAATAAATTTATAGAGTAAATATCTATTTTGGTATAGTAAAAATATTTTTGTTACATTCTTACTTTTAAGCAAAATTTAGCAATAAGGTCTAATTATTTTTTAAGGGGGCATATAGTACCTTGCGAGAAAAAAAATTGTTCGTTGCTATATACATGTTACGACTCATCATAAGTTAACAAATTTTGCTAAAATTTTGATCTGAATTTTGTATATTATCTATAACAATGTATAAACTTTAGGAAAACTAGAGAAATTTTGTTCTTTAATAAATACAAATTTTTATAAAAAAGAAGATAAATATATATACCAATTTTTTTTAAAAAAATTACCTCCTGTTTCCGCAAGATAATTTTTAAATTATACACTTTAGAATCTCAATTTTTGCATTAAATTGAAGCTAAATGTAACCTTTATTCTGTATACTACTTAACTGAAAAATATCTTATATATTTTAATATTTTTTAAAATTAAAAAAATTCATAAAAAATAATTTTTTAAAAAATTTTAATTTTTATACAGTTGCAAATCAAAATGTGCATTAAACCATAAAACATAATTGTGGCATACAGAATAAGGAACTATGACTAGAATATGCCTGCCAGTTTTTGTATCTCTAGAACACAAAATTTTTTTTTACAATCTTGCGGTTAATTGTAAAAAATTGAAACTGAGAAAATCAAGTTTAAAGATTGACATTTCAAAATATTTCAAATAAAACTTAATACATAATATTTAAAATGATCCTGCTTCACATATGTAGGACCTTCTAGTTCTGCAAAATGCTCATTCGATGCTTTTTTTCTCATTCTGCTAGCTCTACGGGCCTCTAATGTATATGAACTTGATTTAATTTTGGCATTTTTTATGCGTTCATAATTGACCTTAAAGGCAGAGGTAACAGTAAAATGTCCTATTTTAAACCTAAGAGCTTTCATTATCCTTATGCGTCCCGTCATTCCTTCATTAAACATCACTATTGCCTCATTATTGCTATGTCTACAATATTTTTAGATGACCCAGAAGTTTTGGGGCAGTACTTCCAAACAGTCGAGTTGAACGACTCATTAGCGTTTTGCGTTTTACCACCAACACATTTTTTCAGCAATTTTGGTGCAGATAGTTCTGCTAGTATAGGCTTTATTTCATCTATTATGGCAATTGGCACAGTATTTTTACGTTTGAATGAAGCAGCACTATTTGTAGCAACCGCCTTTTGATATTTGCACCACGAAGTATCATCAATTTGGCAGAAGTGATGCATAGGCTCCTCTTCAGTGGACCTATAATGACAATAAATTGCCCATATGGCCTGACAAATGTCACTAACAGAATTGTTATTCTGTCTAATAGCATTGCCATAATAGGTGGTAATTGTATCAATTAACTTATCAGTCAGACTATTTTTAACGCTGATACTCTTACCGTCTGATAATTTTTTTGCCACGATTCATTGTTTTTAACTTTCGCAGTCTAGAACCCGCACGCTTTTGTATGTGGCCAACACGTTCAACTTTTTCAATAGAATATGGTATTGTCCTTTGAAGCTCTTGGAAGGTTTTTGTGTCCCCATCGCCGATATACTTAATAAATTTCGCATTTCGTTGTGGCACCGATCTTTGAAATATTTCCTTCATCCCGTCTACTTCCATTTTACTGGAAGAACCAATATGGTTCTTTACACAGTGTGGTTGATGTTTCAATTTCCACTCTTCATATGAATGTCCAGATTTAGGACCTCGCCATTTTTCACATCCTTTACAATATGAATAGAGAACAGCAACATCAATTACTTTTCCTGTAACATCTCCAATGACACTACACACACCAATACGTGAAGTGTGTCCACGTGTTTTTCACGTACCGTCACCACTGACACAGATTTCGTTGCTTCCAGAAGCTGATACTTCTTCTTTCGTAGCATTTTTCATGCAGTCATCTTGCTACTTCATGACTGGCCAAATTTATTTTTCGCAGGATCCTTTCATATGACTTTTGTGAAACTGGTGGTGGCAAATCCATTGCTGTGCAAACGTTCTTTGTTCAGCAAAAACCTATCCCTACTGTGCGCATAGCATAGGTTATTCGTGTATTTACTTCATAGTCATTACTTGAAGCAATAACTGAGGAACTTTTAAAAGTGGTCAATGTACTGCATGAGTAGCATTCAACATAAAATTCAGACACCAATCCATACAAAATCTTTCCTTTTAGAACTAATTTAGTATTGAAGTTAGGACATATTAAATATTTAGATAGTTCAGATAATAAAATATATCAATGTTTATCAATCTATATCCATTAGATTGATTGGAATTTCTTACTTCCTTGTCAAGATAATTTTCTTTGCACAGTTTCTTAGCTGAAGCAGATATGCAGTCAACATCAAACGTGTTGCCCATCCAGTTTAGTGGTTAGTGACGCTGACTGCTGTGCCGTAGGGACTGGGTTCGAATCCCGGAGAAGACATGGATGTTTGTAAATGTATAGTGCCTGCGCGGCATGCGGGTACTTTAAATAGCCGTCGAGCCGCAAGTCCTCTCTTGTGGTTGGTGGAAGGGTAAGAGAGGTGGGAGGCCTCTGATCACCCCCAGAGTGTTCTCCCTCTAAATTGAGGTGGAATAAAGCCAATTCTTTCTGTCACCTGTATGGTGCTCAAAGCTACGGCTAACGACAGGCGTTACTTAGCCTTGATCTGGCCTTTGCCGATCAGGTGGTATTAGTAACAACAACATCAAACGTATCTGATACTTTGCGAGTGTATTGGTTCGCATGAAAACGCTTTCGTTTTGGCGATAGTCACTGCCTCTACGTTGAGCTTTACTAGACATTTCTTAGTAATTAATAAGATGCAAAAAAAACTTACATCAACAAAAATTTAAAAGCTTACGAATTACGAGAATAACTAGATAAAACACTCAATAAAGCAGCAGTAAACAGTATGAAATACATATGTAAACAAACAATACTTGGAATTAGGGCGGTGCTGAGTTGCAAACGTCCTTCTCTAATTAAAAATAGATCAAATTAAAAATTAGCAACAACTGGGGAGAAAATAATTTCAATAACGTCATCGACTTCAAAACCGAAACTAACGAACATTGTTTGTTTACATTGGGTTTAAATGGACAATCCAGTGCTGACGTTTGACATTTTTTATTGCTATTGCCGTAATTTTGGTCCGATTTCGACGCGGTTTGTTTTAAAATGCTCCTAACAGTCGTATCAATTTTTAGAAATATTTTTTTTCTTTAAAAAATGGATTTTTTTGCCGTTTAAAGGTACTATAACCCCTTAATAAAAGAACATCTGTTAGAAGTGCAACATAGATGAGAATTTATGGAATTTGTCTTGTAAATATTTTTAACAAATACATTTTTTTTTATTATTATTATTTGTACATTTTTTACTTTTTCCTAAAAGGGAAAATTTTTTTTAAATATATATCCATACTTCTTTACACTCCTTAAACTTCCTATAATTTGTGATACCAAGGATTTTCAATAATTATTTTCTAAAAACATTTTTTAAATAGCCTGTTTATTATTGTATCATTCGGTTTCTTGGTCTTTTTTAGCACGACATTTTTCTAAAATGTAGTTCTGAGTACTAGGTGATCAAAGTGTACCACTGCTTTAAATTCGGAGATTTTTGAACGAAAACGATTTCAAATTTCATTCTTAACCACGCTTAGTTTTTATTAAACATTTTTATAATTATCTTTGAGTGTTGAATGGTTGTAGGAACTATATCCACTCAGTTAAGAAGCTATTCTGTAGGAACTTTGTAATGATCACCGCAGGTATATGTTTAAAGGAAAGAGAGAGAAAGTAACATATAATATTATTCAAAGCTGCTGTTCAGAAAATGTAATTGTCTATCGTACTCTTTCACTATCTTTAGATGCAAACCTATCCCTTTTAGGTGGTCAAACACTAACTATCTGGTCTTGAGCAGACACTTCACGATGACAATATTGGCATTTAATTTTAATCGAAATTAAACAATTTCGTCATTACCGTGTCTATGTTGCCGGAATATAAATTGGGGGGGGGACTCATTATAACATTGGTATGTTTTATAAATAAGTTCTTTGTGCTGTCATTAAATTTTACATTCGCTCTTACTGCTGTGACAGCCTTTTACGACTGTTGGACTTTTCCCAACAGTTACCATTTTTATAACGGAATCATTTCAGAGTTTACGCAGACATAACAAAAATCAGTAATCACACTTTCGCATGAGAAAAACGAAAAACGCAGTCGATGTTATATTTTACCACTGAACTCTGTTCCATTTAACACTAGAAAGACTGAAACTTAGTATATATCTATATTGCCCAAAATCAGTCAAAATGAATAACTAATGACATTGTGAATAACATTGTGAAAGAATAACTAATGTGTAAAAGATCTGTTTAAAATTATTTTTCAATATTTCTTATATTATTTACAATCATATAACAAGTTATTAGTAAATATTAACAATAAAAAAATTTTACTTCACTTGAGAAAAAAATGTATTCTAAAAATGTCTGAGAAGTTGTCATTCTATACGTAATTGTTTTTCTAATTGAAATCGAAAAGCAGTCAAAATGAATTCTTGGGCAATCTAGTGTTAATACTATCCTTATATAATCTCTTAAAATAATCCCTCTATACCTATTCTTCGAAATTTTTTCGGGATTTGTGATCAATGTTGACAAACAATTTAGGCCGCTCATTGGGTCCTGCCTATTCAGCCAACTCTTTGCACGCGCTTTCTTCCCCTTCATGAGAGAAAAGAAGACGTGCAATAGTAGTGGCCCTAAAGAGGGTGTTTCATTCTTAATGGAATAGCGTCCAATGAACAATTCTCGGAGAAAAGTTACCTTTACTACTTCAAACTCAGCTACATGATAGTAAGTTTATTCGTGCACTAGTAGCGAATAGCCTAGTACCACGTAGACTCTTACGGTTCGAATCTCCCGCTACATCAAGGGTTTTTTAATTCATTTAATTATTTTTACAATTAAATACAATTATTTATATTTATTTAGAAAAAGGTTATTTATTGAATGATATATTAATTATATAGTACACATATTTTACTTTTTAAAATTTATAAAATAACTACTTAGTATGAAAATAATATCATCGAAAATAGTTATAGTATAATAAATAAAAGGTATATATATATATATATTGTTTGGATGTTATCTCTTGATTGTAGAGAATTGGCCTATATATATATATATAGCATTGTTATAAAACATAATTTTTTATAATTCTTATATTCCAAACAAGAATCTGAATGAAAATTTTCATAAAAGATTCAAAACAATACATTTTTTGATATCTAACACAATTAATAAAAGAGAATTTATTCAACTTAGCAATAATAGTGAAAATAATTAATTAAATCAATTTTTTTAAAAAGTTGGTGGGGGGGGGGGGGATTTTTTATTTCTAAGCGTCTACGTGGTGCATTGCGGTTAAGTTACTTCACCGCAGGCTCATCAATAAACTTAAAAGTACATTAGCTAAATCTGAAATTTTAAGGGTTTTTTCTCCGACCAAACAGTCCATTCTGTGCTATGACATTGAGTGTAGAATACCCTTATTATATAGTCGTCCACAAATGAATTTCCCAGATCCACTTTATAAGTCTAAACTTTCCGTAACCATATTTTCTTCCCGAAAATCAAACTGCTTATTGCAGTTGCAATAAACAGTGCCAAATGCAGAAAAAAACGAACAAAATTTTTTAAATAGTTATGCTCAAATATCCAATTTGGAGTTCAAAAACACAACTACGTTACAAAATGTAAGCACCTGTTCCTGTTTCTTAATTGATTCGGTTCATCTAGTTTTGTGGAGGATCAACAATAAATGGCACCTGAGACTTTACACATCTTTTATGAAGACGAAATTTACACAACACGGCTAATAATACCCGTCTGGTAAAGAGATAGATATCTGGTGGAGACATATTTCGACAAAATGACTACTAAAAAGTATTATTTATTAGTTTAGTTGGTGGATCGCAATGCATTTAATGCAGCTGTCATTTATCTAAATACAATGACTTATTGAAGTATCAGACTAGTTTATTTCAGAGAACCGGTATTACGATGTTTCTGTATCAAGTTACTCTATTTTTATATTGTTATTTTAGCTATTCTTGTTTTTCTATCTTTATTATTCTATTACCATTGTTGTGACTACTTTAAGCCTCCTGTCTTTCTCATGTTAGATGTATAGGTATAAAGTAAAGCTTATGAGTTAATTTATCTTTTCGACTTTGTGACAAAGTGTCAGTTTAAATGCCTCATTAACTGTCGTTCCTTTGAGGATAAGTGGATTAGAGAGCTAAAATATGATGGCTTTAACTCAATAAATGTATTATATTTTTCTCTAACAGTTATTATTGAGGTTTATGTATACATATGTCCATGAATATTATTATTGGTGTTTGTATCCTAACCCACATTATTAAATTCCAGTTTTGTTTTTAGTGATTGGAAAGGAATTCATTTTTTAAATTTATATCCTTACTAATATAATAAACTCGAAAGTTTGTTTGGATATTTGTTTCTGTTTCACGCAAAAACAACTGAATAGAATTTAATGAAACTTTAGAATAATATAGCTTATACATCGGAATAACACACAAGCTATAATTTATAAAGATATTGTACGAAGTGTCCAAAATATAACGATAATTGTCAAGTAAGTAGGGAAAAATTCTGCTATCTGCAAGCAATTCTGGCGTGCTCTGCAAAAAAGCCCGCCACAGCATACAGCGGTCCAAAAAAGTATTCGACACGTGAAGATTTCTGCATCTATTGAATTAATAAATAAAAACTGTAAACAACAACAAAAAAAACCCCAATTTTTATTGATTTTAAACCTAAAATCATTCAGTATTAAATGCAGCATCTTTTGCAATACAAAACATAAAAATAAATGGAAATAATTTAAATAATTTAAAACTTATATATATATATATATATATATATATATATTTTCACTCCAACAGGTGGCTTCTTTTAAACGCTGTGGCATCGATTTAACCAAATTCTCTGACACCTCTTGGTCAATTTGTTCCCATTCATGTCTAAGGATCTCCTCCATTTGACGTTTGTTGGAAAAACGGCGCTCCCTTAATCGTTTTTCCAATATGCTCCATGGGTGCTCAATCGGGCTGAACTTTGAGCGAGTGTTCTTATAACTTTTGGGCAGTTGTATAGCAGCAAAAGCCTTGTATTGGGAGTGGAGTGTTTTGGGTCATTGTCTTGGTAAAACTAGTAGTCCTCCTCGATTCCCAGTTTTTCTGCACTGATACCCAAATTTTCTTTTAAAATCTGTATGTAATACAAATGTTCTATTATGCAGTTAATTAAGACAACATTACCCACTCCTGAAGCAGATATACACCCCCAAACCATTATACCTCCTTCTCCATGTTATACTGAGGACACAATATTCCATTCTTCCAACTCAGCATTGCATTTTCTGAACACTGTAATCTTGCCATCGCAACCAAAAAGATTAAATTTGCTAACGTCTGCAAAAATTATATTGTGCCAGAATTCTATTGGCTTGTTTGCATATTTTCTAGGAAACTCCAGTCTTTGCACACGGTTCTTTTTGGATATATATAGCTTCTTTTTCGAGAAGTTCTAGTCTTAAATCCATTATTATGCAGGTAATTTCTGTTTGGGGGTAACATCGATATCGAAACAATCCTTGATAACTTTTACAAATTTGATGCATTGATTTTGGGGTCCTTTTTAATTTGACGTATAAGCCATTGCTCCACCGCTTCGGAAAATGTTTTGGTCGACAAGATTTTGGTTTGCTATCAACCGATTTTTGCGCTTTATACTTTTTAATTGAATAGTGTGCACTTATTCTTGGCCTATTTATAAAAGGCCAAGATAGAGTATGGGTTAAATTTGCAACCACACTTAACGGTATTTTTGCTTCTCGGTATAAAATTTTATCAAAGCTTCCTATGTCGAATACTTATTTTGCTTGTCAAACTGCTTTTGAAAATTTTAATGGTAATTATTTTTTGCGTACGTTTGTTTTTGTAAGTATAAAATCTTCTACATTAGAAACTGAACTAATAGGAACAAAAAATAACGAATCCTGGTGTTTCGTTGTTGTTGCATATTAAGGTGGTTATTCGCAGAAATCGTTGCATGTCGAATACTTATTTTGACCGCTGTATATCTATCTTTTATGTGTGAAGCAAAACTTTCACTTTCTGTTTTGTCTACGCAAGGCATTCGCTTCTAATTTATTCCTTTGATCAGTGTAATCCCTATTTTTTTATTTTAGAATAAAACTAAATTTTGAAGAGAGGTTGCTATTTGAATAGTTATTATGATTTTTTTTCTTGGGTAAGTCCTTATCGCCAAAATAGTGAACCATACATACAATAAAAATTAATAATTTATTTCTATGCACGTTTTTTTTATGATTTTATTATGCGCATTTGGTAGTAACAAATTGATCCTTATATCAACACAAATATTTTATCGCTTCTGGTATTTAAAGTAGATAAACTTTGTATTTCACACTACATCATTTGGACAAATTTGCATAATTTGTTTGTGGTTAGTAGTTAATTATAACGCTATAATTTTAATTGAATAGGCAAAAATTGCATTTTTAAGTATAAAAAAAATAACTACTGTACTGTATTTTTTGGAGTGAGTGAGTGAATATTAACGTGGCCCTGTCAGCAACACGAGAGCTTTTGGCGACGGACCATGTAATTTTGAACCATGGTCAAGTGAAGTGGACGACACCTGAACTGCCTCCCTTCTCTCTTAACTACCATACCACACCAAAAGGAGGACGTTTGAGCTCTCGCCAGCTTTAACCCTTTATCTACCGACGGTACTTACAAGTACCACTCACTTTAAAATAACATAGAATAACCAATTTTACGAATATTCTGACAATACTTAGCAACACAATATTCTTTAAAATCCCCCTTCCAAGATGTATAATATCACGGGTTCTATGTTGAGTATTTTAGCG
>BMAV01024609.1:0-19535 GCA_019973955.1 Trichonephila inaurata madagascariensis | reverse complement strand
CGACTGTATTTTCCTTTTCTATTCTTAATCATATATTTCACGCTTAAAAGTATATCAGGACATTCATACATCCAAACTGACTTAAAATGACTTATATAGTTTAACTATAAAAACTCCATAGAATAATACGTAATGACTATATCGAGAAACAAATATATTATTCATCGCTAATTACAAACTGTAAAATAGTTGCTAATAGCAAGGAAATATAACCAGATATGTATCCTAACCTTTATTGCTCATTGGCTTAGTGAGTAATATGTTTCCTAACTGCATTAAAATAAAATTTTGACTTATCCAAATAACTTAATCCATTGGCTTGAGACTTGTTAAATATATAAGAATGAGATTCACGAAATATTATTGAGTGAAAAGTTTAAAAATTCTTTCATCTTATCAGACAGTTTAGGTTTCCTTCTCTGTGTACTTAAATATTTTTATTCCAATAAAAAATATAGTAATGATCTCAAATATGTTTTCTTCGAATGTCTTTTTCCTGAGACTTAACTTACTTCCTGTCAGATTATAGAGTGTAAATTTTATGCCGTCGAGGGCGATGACATTTTTAAAATTGACTTTTAAATAAATTTCTCTGAGACATCAGTGGGGCATTTGTGTAATCCTCGGGGTTACTAAACTTTGAAAAAAAGGTTCGTTAACATTTGGAGATATATTTGGGTTTAAAACCGTCGATTTCCGACTCTATTTTCAGATTTAACAGAACAAAAGTGTGTTTAAGACTGTGTGTGGGTTGAATGCACTGAGCTGTTTATTAAACGTAAATTATTCGAGACAGAGATAAAACTAGTACATGTTTATTCCTATTCAATCGAATGATTATTTACATCGAATTATTACGGCATTTTAATAAAATATAAGCTATATTCATAAATAAAAAATATTTGATAAAGACGCATCTAAAAAGGAATTTTCAGCTAAAAAAAGAAAAGTTTATAACAAAGGCATGCATACTGGTGTCCGTTAACAATAGAACGTCTGGTATTTCGATTACCCTTAAACGTCCGCCGGTGTCGTTTCGATACCACTGAAGGAAGGAATGTGTGATTCAAACTGGGTACCTTCCGTTCCGAACGCAAGTACTTTATTGACCACGCCAAAACAATCGTCATCGCGTGATGTTTGGTACTAGTTTATATAGATATCACACCGCCACATACCCCCATGCGAGTGATTCAGTAAATAGGCGAACGAACGATACCATATTCGTGACGAGCATGTGAGCAACTGCGTCACTTTGTGGGTTGCGTCATTCATGCGTGACGGCTTGAGAATTGCGTCATTTGTGTCTGATGGCTTAGTTGCTTTTGCGGTGGATAGATGGCACCATGACTGCGGCGCGTGAAGGGTGCGGTTCCTTTGCACGACCAGGGTCACCACCGAAGGAAGGATTCGATCTGGGTACCTTCCGTTCCGAACGCAAGTACTTTATCGACCACACAAAAACGATCGTCATCGCGTGATGTCTGGTATTAGTTTATATAGATATCACACCGTGATATAAAATGTACAAAATAATTGTAATAATTAAGAAATTGCTGGTCTACTGTTCAGTAGGTTTAATTTTAAGACCTTTTATTATTATTTCATGTAGTTTTCATATATTATGACCCTTTATATCACATAGAAAGTAACAAAATAAATTACTTAATCTTGTAAAAGGGAATAAAACGATAATAAATATTAGTATAATAAGCAAAATCATAATTTTTGAGAGAGTGCGAGCTTTTTCATCATTACAAAACGTTTTTTATGCATAATGTTTTGAACATTCCTCTTTTGCAATGAATACAGTGATATTCAATTTTTCCTGTTCCTTTTCTGCACACCAAGAGATACACATTTTTTAGTTGCATTTTCATTACAATCTTTAATTTCGCACTTTTTTGTTTTAGTAAATTTATAATTCGTTTAAAAGTTCAATATTTATTTCATTTATGAAATTTCTTACTTTTACAAAATCTGAACGTATTTACAGATAAGCAAATGTTATGTTACGAAACAGACACAATGATTTTAGTATAACTGACTCATGTTCATTATGAACCCAATAATATTGCACATTCAAGGTCAAACTTCTATGAGCGATATTACTTCTGGAAGTTTGTTTTACTAATAATATCTACTTAATGAACTGTCCTTTGGTAATAGTCAGCTATTTAAAATGATAAATTGCCTTGGTGTCGAAACGACATCAGCAAAAGTTCTAGGTATATTTAGTTGTAAAAATCTCCCTTAATTAACCTAGAACCACAAAACTTTTCTGTGTTTTCCATAGGAGAACAAACTACTATACTGTTCGAATTAATTGGGACACACACAAACACGTTTTTCTTGTTTGAGTTGGTATATGATTACTAGTTTTGTCCTTAATCACCTCAAACCCGTTATATTTGGCTTTAGGTAGTGTCACAGATAGACTTTGATTATAATTTATACATTTTAATGTATCAGCCTTTCAGTGGGGCAGCTGGTAATTTTTATTTTGAGTTTGGTATAAGACGTGTTACTTTTACAAGTTCAAGATTACTGAAATTAATTTTCCTCTAAGATCCTACGTCATTGACCACTGAATCCTAATAGGCAAAAAGCCAAATGACACATACTTTTTAAATCGTGTGATTTTTTGTATTACAGTTCTGCAATGGATTGATAATTGATTCTATCAACTAATGTGTTTATTATACGATTGTATTAAATTGATTCTGTATAGATATGAAAAAAAAAATAATGATAACATTTTTTAAGGCCTTTTCCCACACGCATGTCTCCAACAACTATTTTGAAAATTTTTTCAATCAGCTGTGATGGTGAAGAGTTGCCGTTTACATAACGGACATGCTTTGACGCCAGCCCCGCTGCATCCTTATATCGAAAAAATACTTGCCAATTTTTCTGCTTCGGAAAACGAACATCAGATATTATTTATTTTATCGCGCTTGCGCTTTTGTTGACGGTAATAAGCAAAAATAGAGCATTATTCTCTTTAAAATATTATTCGCCATTTTTAAAGCGTTTGACGAAGGCGATGCTACCATTTTGCTTATGACGTAGGGAGACGAAGAACCCCATTGGCTGGAACTTCGAGCAAACTTAATTTAGAACAATTCTTTCACTGCAGTAGAAAAAAGTTGTTCGAAGCCGTTGCTGGGGTAACTAAGCGAAAATTGTTCGAAAGATTTGCTTGAACGAAAAATTGTGTATACGTGTGATAAAACCTTAAGCGTACTGAAACATTGCAGTTGTTTCACCAAAGACCTTATTTTCACTTTATCGAGTGTCTAATAGGTAATGTGCTCATTATCTCGGAAATGGATCTTCCGATTTAATGTGAGATTACTTATTTAATCTGTGGATTAACTGACTATTGCATTTTAGTGGTAACTTATTCATTCGCAGTGGTTATCAGAGACACTTGTTGATTTATCAGGTATATTTCATATATATATATATATATATATATGCGTGTGTATGTTTAAATCTAAAAATCTGTGAGCCTTAGTGACTATTAATAGGACTTGTGATAATTTTGTGTTTTACACGTGGCCTCAAATGAAACAAATTCACCCTCAAATTGAACTCTTGTCACGCGTCCTCAGGCATCGATCGTGAGTTCATGGTCTGTACTGTTGCAGCCGGGCAGTTGAACAGTTCGAATAGCAGTTAAAGTGTGTGTGTTGTGGTAACCATCCTTCATATTGTAATTTAAATAGTGCTGAATCACAACACACACCAAGTCTTCGATTTTTTGGTTTGTAGAATGTATGTTCCCTATTCACAACTCATCTTTTTCCATTAAATATTTATCTTTGTTAAAATCTACTGAGATACTATAGGAATAACTTCAATTTCAACAAAGACAGGATTTTACACTGATGACCCGAGACATTTCTTAAGTTGACGATTATGGCAGCAAATGTTTTGGATTATACAGCTGAAATTGCGAGAGTTATGGTGAAAGCACGGCTGTTTTCACGTGGTAATCAAGCGATTTGGTTTACTCCGTTGGAATCCCAATACATTTACAGTGGAATTATTCAGGACCATATTCTCCCACAAGATGTTGGCGATTAACGCCCTTCGGTGTCACTGTGGCAAATGCAAGATTTGGCGGATAAACACGTTGGCGATGCACTATTAAAATCATTATGGCTCCAACGTCTCTCCGCTCAAATAAACGCCATTTTAACTACTTCTTCCGAAGACCTGAGTAAACTAACGATTATGACTGATAAAATTACCTTACTTGGAGAATGGCATACTTTTGAATCGCATCCGATAACGAAAAGTACATAAATCAATGATCTGAGAAAACAAATTTTCAAACTAAGCTAAATACTAAATAAACTCGCCCTCTATATCAGTGTGACAAATCTCGTTTACGACCCAGAGTAGAGTACTCTCGTTACGATGTTTTGGTATCATGTAAAATTCAGTAGAAAAGTCATAAAATGTGCACACTCATCTTCGTTCAAGCAGGGAAACGGGTAGTCTTCGCCTTGGTGGTCACTAGCGTCACAAGCCAAAAAAAATAGTTGACTAACGATAACAAAAAAAAAAAAAGAGAGATCGGGCTTCGAATTTAACACCAAAGGCTTTCCGGTTGCTGTCAAAGCCAGACGGCTATCAGGTGAAAAATAAGAGGCAGAAAAAGAGGAATTTTATCAACTAGTACAAAAAGGCATATGCGAACAGTTGCATATGGTCAAATCTCTGACGGCTCTTCAAAGCCATGTGATGATTATCGTGTTTGAAATACAATCATTACCACAGAAAAATACCTAATACCTCATATATTCTATTTTGTTTTCAAATTTAGCTCGTAAAACTGTTTTTTCAACACTTGATTTTAAAAAAAGCTTATCCCCAAGTTCCTATGAACAATAAAGATACTTTAAAGACTGCGGTTATCACGCCTTTTGGCGTGTTTCATTTTAATTTCATGACATTTGGATTGGGGAATACTGCCCAGATGGTGCAGAGATTACTCGACCAAAATTCTTCAAGGACTTGAATTTTGTTTTGTATATATAGATGAAATTTTACTTGCCTCGTCTCCTTTTGAAGATCATTACAAACATTTAAAAGAAGTCTTTCACTGTTTTAAGCAACATAATTTAATAATCAACCTGCCAAGATGTACATTTGTGGCAAAGGGAGTTTAATTCCGTATTAATTCCTCATTCGTAAGCGATATGCAGTTTCATAGAAGACACAAAACTGCACTGCAGAGGAAAATATGACTTTTATTTAATTGTATGGTATGCTTTAAACCAGTGATACTCAACCTGCGGCCCACCGAGCCTTTTTAAGTGGCCCGATCATGACCCATTACTCTGAGGAATTCACTTATTTAAGAACATTGTATTAAAAATTTGGTGGGAAATTCTTTATCAAGAAATCAGATATATCAATTTTGCTTTTTGCTGTAAGTGTTGTACAAGTACGAATTGCTATTCTTTTTCTATTTGGAACGATTACGGTTAGTGATAACAGACAACAGTTGAGTAGCGACAATTTTATGGGTGGAACGTATTTTTTATATACTTATCTTTCATATCTTACAAGTGAACAATATTCAAAGAAAATGTATCGTTTCAAGACGATTGGGAGGTTGACTATTTTGTAGTGAAAAACAAACATGGATCAGCCATTGTTTGATTTGTCACGAAAGAACTGTATTTAAAAATACCAATAAACAGGAATCATTCAATAACACTTTTCTTGGAAGATCTCTTTCAAGAGGTGATAAATAGCCTTTCTTGTGAATAATCCTTACAACAGCAACAAAATGTTTTGTTAGTGGTAATATCACAGAGGTAATTAAGACATATCCTATGAAGTTTATTATATTATTGGTAATCTTCTGAAACCTTTTGCTAATGCAGAGATGGTGAAGAAGTATTTCTTAAATGCTTCTAAGTTAATGCTAGTGACAAAAATAAAAAAATATAAAATATAATAATTAAAAAAAGGAAAACTGGAGTTATGATAATTTTATCAATTTTCCATATTTTAAATTTCCAATGATATATTGGTCTTAAAGCATTCCCCCACCCTTCCCTATTCATCCTCATGTTGCGACCCGCGTGAAATAGTTGATATATGTATGCGGCCCAGCAGAAAAAAAGGTTGAGTACCCCTGATTTAAACAGTTGTTCAACTGTCGTGATTAATCATTAATTTTATTTTTAGTTCACTAATAAAGGATTGTACCCAGGAACTCTAGGCTCTGCTAAAATTTACTTTAGCCGAAGATGCGGGCACAAAAATTAAAAAAAGTTTTTAAATTAAATAAATGAACGGGAACTTAATTAAAATTTATTATTTGTTCATCCAAGGGTAGGGGTAAAAATCATCGGATGCTGGAATAAATATAAAGGAGAGTGAAAAAAAAATGAAAATAATTTTTTTTAATAAAATAAAATCATATTTTATGTATTTTTTTTTATCATGATTGTGTAAACTGTGTGGCTCCAATGAAGAAATGGACGCCCTTCATTTGGCATGGTACCGTGCACTCAACTCTGGATGCATGTGGAGCAGATATTGGGAGGGGGAGGCTTGAACAGCGTCTCTCAAAGTGTGGGGCGCGTCGTCCTGGGGGGGGCGAGCATATCGAAAATTTAGAGTTTGAAAAAAAAATAACCGGAAAGAAGTGAAACAAAATACTTTCTTCCATAACAAAAAAAATACACAACAACACTGATATAATTTATGTTTATCATCTCGCGTTTTCCAGTCATCAAATGGCTATCTTTGATCCCAAAACCAAATAAAAGAAAAAAAAAACATTTTGCTTAATTTGCAGTAATTCCTCGATGAGAGATTTTTCTTACCACGCTTTCTTTTTAAACCTAAAATATTACTCGTTAAAAGAAAAACGAAACCCAGACCCTGAGAAAAATTATAAGAAAATAAAAAATTCATCAGTGTAACTATTATTGAAATACTGTACATTGGTTGCAGAAAGAAAATGAAGACATGATTCACTTTCAGTCAGGCAGGATAGTACATTTGCTGATCATTTGATTAACCTGCCTACTTACTGGTATGATTAGTTCTACATTAGTTCCGTCCAAACTTTTATGTGTTTTTTTTCGCTTAGGGAAATTGTAAATAATAAAGAGTTTTATGATATTTGGAAAAGGATTGATTGATTTGAAGGATTATTTTGCCAAGATTTATTTTTATGAGTATTCTCAAACATATAAAGCATAGTGAAAAACGTCATAATTCTTTTTACAACATCCGTATTTTTATTCTGAATACACTTTTAACCCGGGAGCGGTGGTGCGGGGCATCTGTGATCTCTATTGAAGGAAGTTGAAATTGATCAAGCCAAGAAAGAACCTGCTGAAATAATGCATATTTTCATGATTGAGAAACGCGATGAACACGAAAGGAAAATTTTCAAATGCCTCCTAAAGAACTCCATCAACTAAAATATGAAGCCATAAGTGTACCACAAGGTTCAATTCGCCTTGTCAAAAAGACACAAGTAAGAAAAAGTTCTCATCTTGCTATTTGTTGATCACCAAAGGTGTCACAAGTTCGAGCCCAGTACCACTAAAGACCCACCGTGTAGGGGCGAGATGCACGTTAAATCTGTCCTCAAACGTCCTCTTGTTAGAGTGGTGTGGTAGTTAAAAGGGGCCAGCTCAAGTGTCGTCTTCATCACTTGACCATGGTTCAAAATTTCGAGGTCTGACTCCAAAAGCCCTCTTGTAGCTGAACAATGCGACGTTAATGTTCCCTCACTCGAGTATGAAAGCTCATTAAAACTACAATAATTTGAACAAAATATGACTGCTCTGCCAGAAAATAACATTCCTGTAATATTAGTGAAAAGTGTCTCTCTGATTTATGTCCTTTATTAAGGTCTTGAACTTATGAATCATTTTAGTTCAGTTTTATTGGATTTTTTCTCAAATTATAAAAGAAAAAATGAAAAGTCCTTGAAAGCCGATAAGTATACTTTCTCTTAATTAAATTATTCACTGGAATTCCGATTTTTATCGTGTACAATAAAAATAATTATAAACAAATGATTGGGGTGATTGAGTCCCCCGCACTACCTTTAGCGTTAGTATTGAGTGCGCGCCTGCTCCCGGGTTAAAACATTTTGAAGTCTTCTCGCTTTAAATAATAAAAAGTAACACAATTATTCTTTATCGGAATCTTATATTCTTTTTCATTATTTAACATTAATTCTAAATGCTTTTTCTGTGAGGTTTAAAATTCAGTTCTTTTAAAACTATTTACAATATAAGCATTCATCGAAAAAAATCATTTTACATTTTTGTGTACAATGTCGTGGACGCGGTTTTACTCTCCTTACATTTCAGCTGTTATATCAAAAATAATGTTTTATTTTTTTAAAAAATGAACTCGTGCGAAGAGCCGGTTTTTCAGTCAGTATACGTTTAATGTATCAGTACTGAAGAAGGTATTTTATAAATAATTTCTTAATACTAAATTAAGAACAAGTTTGATAATTGTTAGTGACATCCATGGGCTTGTCTTGTTGAGCAAAGTTTTTCAAAGGAAGGTTTAATATCAGAAATTGACACTCTGAGTTATTTTTCTATATTTAGCTGAGATCTATATTTTGTCTTCAAAGCAGCCACCGCAGAAAATAAGGTTTAACAAAGGTAGGATGTTGACAATGGTAATAGTATACGCGAAGTGCTTTTGTTTTCAGTGCAGAAAATTCATCATCCCCCTCTACCCAAAATTCAAAGAACGATTTATTACAAAATTGCCTTTTAATTTTTCACTGGATGTGAAATCTATGAAGATTTCTTCTTCGGAAGTTGAGAGCCCTTCTGGAATATTTTGAAATAGATCCCTAAT
The DNA here is from genome assembly GCA_019973955.1 of Trichonephila inaurata madagascariensis. Lineage (NCBI taxonomy): Eukaryota > Metazoa > Arthropoda > Arachnida > Araneae > Nephilidae > Trichonephila > Trichonephila inaurata. Next base: position 10,661 of record BMAV01024609.1, on the reverse strand, counting down.
CCACTCGTAACTTGCTACCAAGCTGTCCTCATCAAGAAATTACTTTTTAAAATTCTTTGCCAACATGGTTAAATGATTTTATATGGTTTTAAAAACAACTTTCACATGTTGTTCTTCAGATTTGTAAGTTTTAACACATAACGAGCTGGGGCTTTTTTTCCCCATCATTTACTTCAGTAGTGGTAAATCCAAAGTTAAAGTATTTTTGAGAATATTTCCTTGATTTAATTTTCGGAGCCATGCTCGTCTGTGTACTTGTTGATCCTTTATTATTGTCGTATGTTCGCTTACGTCTTAAAAATGTATGTATGATTTTGTTTTAATGTACTGCCGTAAATACTTAATTACCGTGAATTACAATTAACGTGCAAATTAAAAAATGTACATTCAAGCTAGATACGGTAGCTATAGAAGTATCGACCAAAACTGACTGTAATTGTACGAGGAAAAGGATTTTTACTTGTTTTGCGCAGACGTCCGATAGGTTGCCGAGACTCACACAAACGTACCCGATAATGCCAGATGTGATGGATATGATAGAGAACAACATAGACTAGACTATTTTTCTAATGACTTTGTTCTTTTAGAAATGGATGTTGAAGGAAATAAATCTTTAATTAAATATATCATTTTGTGATCTGTTCCAATTTAAAAATTAGAGAAAGAAAAATAACATAATAATAAGTAAGTAATATATATTTTAAGTAATTTTCTCAAAATATATATTATTTAAAAGTAACATATACAAACATAACAAAATTTAATACTTATACAGTTTATAATTGAGATCGCATTGTAGCTTTAGCGTCAAGGTGCATTTTTATTGCAGTAAATACATTATTGTTATACGGGAGGGGAGGCGACAAAAATTATGATTGAAAATTGGGTCGCCAGTATTGAAAGTTTGAGAAACACTGGGCTAAACACAAAGTATGTGATATATAAAATATGCTGTGGGACTCGTGTTTCTTTTGTTTCTTGTTATTGTCAATCTTCTATGTTTATTATTTTTTTTTTTTGCAGTTGTCTTGTAATCCTCACCGTTGGAAATAAAAAGAATAATTATACTCATTTAACCTAAATCCTTCAAGAAACGCTGAAATTGGGATGGAATTTCATCGCGATTTCCATTAATGTCCTCTTGTGGCTCTTTGGGGCCAGAATGGCAGTTCTTTCCAACCAACTCTAAAAGAAGAACGTGAGAATGCAAATTAGGAATCTTATAAATAGTAGAAGTTTAGCGTTCATGGGATGGCTATGTGGTTGCTATATGAGGTTTATGTTTATGATTTGAAACGCTTAAGTTAGAGTAGAGGAAATTACAAGTTCAAGAATTAACCTAGCCGTACCTGTGCCTTCAAGATAAAGGTGTATACCATTCCACAAGGATTAAAGCCACGTCAGGGGACCAAGAGAGTAACTGTTACCAAGAATTTAGCGGTAAGAGTCTTCAATTAAGATATAAGGAACTACGTGTATTAAGAAGATTAGCCGTAATCTGCAAAGTTATATATAGTGTTCAGTTACGCGATTATTTGATAATACGAATTGTGTCTTCTCACTCCAGATCCGCTTTCTATAATTATTATTATCATTGTGTATAGTGTTTAAGTTAAGATCTTAATAAAGAGATATTAAGATGACTGAAACGTGTCTAGTTCTTCGTTCTTTCCTACATATACAGGTCGCGTAGATAACGTAGAAATGGGGCCCCCACGGGTCCATGCTTCCCAAAATGATGGTCTTTGTTTTAATAAAATTTGCTCTGTCACCTTGTAATTGAAAATTAACAGCATTCAGTTTAGTAAATAAATCTGTTGAATAGGTAAAACCTTGTTTCCATTGGATTAAACTTATAGTCACGATCTGGTTCAATAAGTGCCACTATTGTAGATCCCATTTACACCTCATGCACCTCCAAATTATATTTTCTCTTACGTGGACCCCTTACAGGTCGTCATAGATCCCTGGGGGTAGATACAGACCTCTTTGGGAATCACTGCTCTAAAGCAACTCGGAGGCCACTGACAAAGGATCTCGGAATTTTTAACCGAGGCTCTAATGACAAGAACGACACCTAAAATAGCACTTATGCCCCAAATTTCCACATCATGCCAACATAAAGAATTTGAGCTTCAAAATATTTAATGTTTGTGAATAAGCCCATCTACAAGAGAAGTCTGTTGGCACTCGAGACTCGAACCCAAGACTCGACAACGGTCGGGACAAGTTGACGATCATGATCACTCGACTATCTTAACCACATTCTTTAGAATTTATAAAGTGAAACATTTAAGTTTTTTTTTTTTTTTTTGAAAAAGATAATGTTATTGTTTTTAAATTTACTCTTGGCTAAAAAAATTCCCAATAGTTTTTTATAGTATTCCCAATTCCGTAAGAGTATAAATTGTGCAATGAGACAGGCTATTAATAACAACACAGAGTAATCATTCAAACTGGAAATACACTACTGGCCATAAAATTGCTACACCAAGAAGAAATGCAGATAACAAAATATTTATTGGACAAGTATATTTTACTAGAAACAGCAAGCGATTACATTTTCATGAAATTTGGATGCATAGATCGTGATAAATCCTTACCAAAAACAATCACTTCTGGCAAGAATTACAACACATAGGCCTGGGCATTGAGTCAAACAGACATTGGATGGCATGTACAGGTACATATGACCATGCAGCTTCAACACGATGCCATAGCTTTCCAACTGTAGTGACTGACATACGGTGACAAGCCAGTCGTTTGGCAACCATAAACCAGACGTTTTCTATTGGTGAAAGATTTGGTGAACGTGCAAGCCAGGGCAACAGTCGAACGTTTTCCGTATCAAGTAAGGTCCGTACAATACCAGCAACATACGGTCGTACATTATCCGGCTTAAACATAGGGTTTCGCTACACTCGAATAAAGTGTCAAGCCATTGGTCGTAACACACCAGAAATGTAACGTGCACTGTTCAAAGTGCCATCAATGCGAACAAGAGGTGACCGAGACGTGTATCCGATTGCACCCCATACCATAATGCCAGGTGATGGGCCAGTATGACGATGACGAATGCACGCTGCCAATGTGTGTTCACCACGATGCCACCGAATATCGATGAGACCATCTTAAAGCAGCAAATAGAATCTGGATTAATCTGAAGAAATGACGTCTCGCCATTCGTACACCAGATTCGTCGTTGATCACACCATTACAGACGCTCCTGAAGGCGTCAAGGGAAGTCGCAGCCATGGTCTCCGAGCTGAGAGTCCATGATGCAGCAAATTTCTTCAAACTGTTCGTGCAGACACTTCTTGTCTTGTAAACAACCCCAATTCTTGACTCAGGGTTCGTGACGTGGGTGCACAATCCATTAAAGCTATGTCTGTAACATGCCTGTCTTCCCGGCTGCTAGTGATAAAGGGCCGTTGAGATCCAGCACGGCGTTCCGGATTACCGTTCTGAACCCATCGATTCCGATAACAGTCATTGAATCTCGACCGACGCGAGCAGCAATACTGTGATACGATAAACCGCAATTCCGGTACGCTGCAATTCAATCTTTATCAAAGTTAGAAACGCGACGGTACGCATTTCTGCTGCTTACACGAGGCATCACAACAATTTTCACCAGGTAACACCATGCAAATGCAATTCGTGTGTGAGAAACCGGCCGAATAATTTCCTCATTTAAACACATTGTAGGTGTCGCTACCGGCACTGTCTGAATGCACTAAAAAGCTAATCATTCGCATATCACAGCACCTTCTTCCTGTCATTTAAATTTCACATTTATAGCACGTTTTCTTCTTGGTGTAGCAATTTTAATGGCCAGTAGTGTATATTTATTATAAAAAAAATCTATTTTCAAAATTAATTTAAATTGAAAATTATTTTCTCTTCCACGCATTAATTTAAGAACTTAGGAAATTCTAATATTGTGCTTTTATATATTTGTTTTCTTTTTAGATATATAATGTTCTATTATGAGAGTTATGTTGTTAGAGATTTGGCATCTTTGATTATTATTTTCAATTTAGGAATTTTCAAAAAAATTTTAAATATATTATTTATGAATTTAAAATATATTACTTAAATGTACTTGTGATCATATTATTCAATTTATTACCCCTTAAATGATTACAGAAATAAACTTAACATTGTTTTTTATACTCATCATCTTTTATATCGTTATGAGTTTATTATTATTCACTGTGCAGTTGAGTACATACTAACAGACATTGCTTTTTAGCTCGAATTTCATGAAAAGAATAATTCTACGAGTCACTGCTCGTTTGGAAAAAAATACTTTAAAAAAAAAAAAAAATTCCTAGAGTAATAAAGAGAAGCAAAATTTAAAAAAGTTCAACTGAATTACATGTGAATAAAATTGCACATATAGAAATCATGAATCGAGCTTTGAGATCGGTGTTCAATTTCCCATACGAAAGAATTTGAATATGAATAATAAGGTAAAAAAAGTACGTTGGGTCACACATATTTATTAAGTTCGAAAATTGAAATAAAAAAGTAAGGTGTTTAATTAAATAAAAATTGAGTGAGAGATATTTGGAGCTGCACACACATCCGGTGCATACAAATTGATTAAAAATAATGTGACTAATTTCAAAGTATCATACATTTTTATTGAATTATAAGTTATATACATGAAATTTTCAAAGAGTTTCCTTTAGCATTATACACATTACGTAATTGCTTAAGCTAAGCCAAAAGAGCTGTTTCTACCATTATTTTTTTGAGGGGGGGGGGGGATTTTTGAACTTTCTCTTTGATTTCTTTTTGAAACCCTTTTGAAGTGTTCTTACTTTACGTCTATTTAATTGTTTTTTTAAGTATCCCCATACAAAATAATCGCATGGAGTACAGTCAAAGCATGCCAATAGTCATTTCTCAGGAGAAAGATTTATATTTTCTTCATCTTTCAGCCATTTTATAGCTTATTTTGCAGTATGAAGGTGCAGAATATTGAGGGTAAAGATGTTAACTTTCCATGTTTAAATGCTTCAAAAATTTGATAGTTCTTAGCATCAATTTTGTTGTTTTTGCAAAAAAAGGTTTTGTTAAGTTTTGAGAAAATATTTCCATCTATACCATAACACCTAATGCCTAACTTGCCTTATAGTGGCCAGCTTTGTTTTTGCCACTTTTCCCGTCAAATGTATTGTATCTTCGTTTTTCCAGTTGTGGATGACAGATGAAACATTGCTTCATCAGAAGTTATCCATGTTTTGTATCTACCTTTGCGTAACATTAAATACAGTGGCCAAAAACCGTTTATTCATATTCCTACGGTCTTTGCAGACTTTTCAGAGCACACTGACTTATTCACTGTTTTATAGTCGATTTTCTTTATCTGACGACAAATTGTCGATTGCGATCCTTGTAGTTTCTTTGCTAAAAATATTTTAAGCCAGATGATTTTCTATGGCTATAACTCTTTTCGACTTTTTTTCCCTTTTTCTCCAAGGACTTCCTTTTTCGTCAACATCTTTTTTTTCTGATGCTTTTGAGTGTCTACCAAATTATATTTCTTTTCGAAATTTAGAGAGTAATCCAACAGAAAAAATGTCTTCTCTGACTTTAAAAGGCTTTATTGACAATAGATTATCAATAAATTTGTATTACGGCATATGGAATCATAATCTGTCTTAGTTTTCACCTTCACTGTGGCAGTTTTTTTTCTTTTCTTTTTGCAGCTCATTTTTTAATATTCAATTCTTGTGCTTGCAGATGGAAGTCTGGGAGTATTTTTAAAAATTCATTTGTTCTTCCCACGGGTACTCTATGTGGCTAGTTTTACTCTTAACTGGAACTTCGTGAACATTTTTTTTCTGTTTACTGCAATGAAGAAGTTAATTCTTAAGTGCTGCTTTAAGGTATTTAATTTTTTTAAAAAATATCTACTTTTCTCTATGTCAATATAACAAAAACACCTGATTAAAACTTTCTATCTTTCATAATATCGCTCAATGGGCACATATATAAAGTAGAAATAAGGAAATGATAGCTGTGAAAGATCTTTTTTATAAGGTAGTGATTCCCAAACTTACTCTGTCCGTGAACTCCGTTTTATACCAAAAACTTGGTCGCGAAACCCCGAGTGAAATAACTTCATTTCAAGAAAAGGTTCAAATTTTGATCTTTTGAAAATAGTAAAAAATGAATATGATCTTTATACGATATTCTATTTCATAAATGAACTTTAACGGAAGTATAACTGAATTTAGTAAATTTACAAACAAGATATCAATTGTAAATTCCTAAATACTAACGCAACGAACTGTTTTTTAACAATGCAAAGAATACCAATGACTGTTTGGTTAAAACTGAGGAAAATTTGCTGCATTCACTTCACCTCTCGACTCGTTTCTACTGCCGTATTTTAGACAACAAATGTCGTGCAGCGGCGGGATTCCATTCCTATCTCAACCTGCTCAGGCTTCAGCGATCCACTTGACTTCCATCCAGAGACGCTTCTCATTACTTGTACTTAATGCACCTTTTGTACTCTGAAATTTTTAATTTTTACTCTAACGTTTTTAAACATGTATAAATCATGTTGACTTCATTTTAACTTTCATAATAATGAAAATGAGTTACAAGTATTTTACTCATATCCAATCTTTCGCAAACCCCTAAAGCAGAGATTCTCAAACTATGCGGCGTGATTCTCTAGTGGGCCTTAAAACTTTACATGGGGTCGCGAGCATGTCTGGAGTAAAATATTATTTAAAATGCATATATCTTAATTTACTGAATGAGATAAAAACAAAATACATATATCATATAATAAAAAAATAAATGCTTAAAATATGCTTACAATGTGCAATACTGCGCTATATATTTTATAGTTAATTTATCAATACTAAATTAACATCAAGTTTAATAATTACAAGTGTCTCCCATGAGTTTATCTTGCAGAGCAAAGGTTTTCAAGGGAATGTTTAATATAAGAAATTGACACTCGAAGTTCTGTTTCTAAATCTAGCAGAGATATATGTGTAAGTATGAGAAAATAAATATTTAGCTTAGTTAAAAGTTATTCCACAATCTGTTTTAGCTTAAAAAGTAGAAATTAAAAGTAACAGAATACTTAATTTTTTTTTCTAAATGTAACTTACTTAAAATATGTAACACTCAAAAGTAACATACACAAAATTTAATACGTATAATAATTAATAATTTATATGGTTTTACTCTTAAGATCATATTGTAGCTTTAACGTTAAAGTATATTATTGTATGAAAGGGAAAGGGGAGGCACGATGAAAATTGTGATTGAACATTGGGTCACAAATATTGAAAGTTTGAGATGCATTTCCCTAAAATTCTCCATATGTACCTGAATTAATTTTAAGGTATCCAAATACATTCGGAACCATGATTTTAAAAAAGCGCATAAATGGATAATTTTCATGATATTTAGTGTCAATTAGATTAGAATACAAGCATAAAATTGTTTTATAAGGACATTTTGAGAAAAAAAATTATTTAAATGAAATATTTCGGCAAAAAATTAACTTAGAATTAGCCTTTTTTTCAAAATCTCTTTTTCAAATCCTCCTTTAAAAATGCTTCTAAAATAATAATATTTTGCCTGTATATAGCTCAGACCTCTGTACAGAGGTTCAACCATAATTTTTGAAAAATTCACATTATTTTCAGAGTTACAACCCATTGAAATATATAATTATCGGCGTTTTTTTCTTAAAATTTCTCCCCTCTGTTGTCGTAAAACATGGATAAATCCACTTCTTACTTATATATTTCAAAAGTTCTAGTTGAGCCTCTGTACAGAGGTTTGATCTACATACAGGCAAACTATTATTATAATTGAAGCATTTTTCACAAAAGGAGAATATTTTGAAAATGGGTCATTCTATGTTCATTTTTTGTCAAAATATTGTACTTAAATAATTTTTATTGTAAAAATAGTCTTAAAACCACTTCATATACGTTTTTTAATCTAAATGACACTAAATATCATAAATATTATTCATTTTTACGTTTTTTAAAAATCACATTTCCGAACGTAGTCAGATACCTTAATTTGACACGAACCACCAGAAGCTCCTAAGAACCGCTTTGGAAGCTTATATTATGTATATGTCGCTTTGTGTGTGTTTATATTTATCGGTAGCTATGATAGAGTTACAATTTTCGTTGAAATCCTGAAAAAATACGTTTAGTGTATCATTTTTAATAAAAATACTCATAGACACTGTCCAGAGAAGTGATTTATAAAGAAATATTTTACATAGAGACAAAAAATATGAACTTACTTTTGAAACACCTTTTCTTATTTTTGTGTCATTAATATAACTCATTTAAAATTCCCTTCAATAAGATTAAATCAGTCATTAAAGAGACGATTACACTTTATTTGGAGATGTATCTACTTTATTTTTATTATAAGATCCTTATCCTTATCAAGTATAATCGAAAATTCCTACCAAGTCACGAAAAAGCTAAAATGACTTCATCATACGTGTCTTACCCAATCCTTGTTTTCCCAATATTTAAAGATTCCCATCATCTATTTACAACGTTAGCGATTTTTGTCTACTCTTTTTTTGTAGTAAAACTTCTTAGCGCACGCTTGACTTGGGGAGAAGGCCGGTGAATGCGTGACGAGAGCGTTACGAAAAGTGTTATCGGGCGAGGCGAATGGAAGTTGAGAGGGAGATATTATAAGTTAGTGAAGGTAGAAAGAGAGATAGTTACGCTTCCGTAAATTACTGTAGGGGCAAGAGAGAGCTTCGGACGATGGAACAAACATCATAATGATAGTTGTTTACCTTTCGCCCGATAACACAGTTAATAATATTATAAAGTTATTATATAAAAGACTTATGATTTACGGTCGAGTAAGCTCTGAAGAATTAGGAGAAAACTATAATACGTTTCTACTAATTTTAGCAGGAGCTTTCAATGTTAATTTCTCGGACCGTGGCTTGCCATGTCACGAGTTCGAGCCCAGTACCACTAAAGACCCGCCGTGTAGGGCAGCGATGCACGTTAAATCTGTCGAGAGCTGAAACGTCCTCCCGTTGGTGTGGTGTGGTAGTTAGAAGAGGGAGGTGCCAGCTCAGGTGTCATCCACGTCACTTGACCCTGGTTCAAAATTACGTGGTCCGTCACCAAAAACCCTCGTGTTGCTGAACAGTGCGACGTTAATATTCAATCAATCAATGTTAATTTCACGTCCGAAGATGCACAACTCTTAGTAAACTTTCTACAAGATAAATTATAATTACAAATGAATAAAATGAATAATAACCAAAATGAGCCTACCACAAGACGTGGAACAACAATCGATGCAGTTTTTTCTCTTGATATATTTCTAATTTTCATTCGAAAACATATGTATCTTATTTCTCATACCAAAAGCCTATTGTATCAGTCTTACAATCAACCACAGCAATTACTGATGTATCCGATTATGAAAATAATGAATACAAAAAAAATGCTATTCAGCAATATTAATTTATTGATGAAAACCCATAATAAATTTAAATATTCGTAGAAAATTAATATATGTATATGAATATACATGTATATATTATACATATATAAATATGTATACATATATTAATATATATATATACATAAATACATATGCATGTATTAATATATATGCATATTATATGTGTATCTATATACATATAGATGGAGCTAAAGAAGCTTTACTTCACTTCAGTCGTGTGATCTAAAGTAGAGGTCGCCAAAGTGGTGCCCAGAAAAATGGGGAATATACTTACTCTTCACACACTTACTTATTACTCACAGCGAAAGTTCAGAATAATAATTTCAGTATGCATCTGAAAGAAAGCCTCGTTGAGTGATGGTGCGACGAAACCTCAAATTTAAATTTCATTCATCCTTCTCAAGATCTCAGTTTTGGCTTTCCATAAAAAGTCGCCTTTTCTTAGTGAACAGGCTATGAAAATTCTGATTCAATTCTCTACAACTTATTTTTGTGAAAAGGCCTTTGCATCTGCCACAGCCATCAAAACACGATACCGATCTCACCTTGAAATAAAGGCAGTTCTCTGTCTTGCAGTAACATTGGATTCAAATACCCATCATCTTATTTCAAGTAAGCAGGAGCATCCATCACACTAGGAATGTATAATGCTAAAATTTTGATATACTTAAGCCAGTGTTTCTCAAACTGTGGGGTGCACTCCCCTAGGGGGGCGTTATAATCCTACAAGAGGGGCTCGAGTAAATCGAAAATAAAAAATTATTAATTTACTGAAAGTAATTGTAACAAAATACATTCTGACATAATAAAAAAAATAAAATACACATTTACATTGATATAATACACTTAAAAATGTATCAGTATTACACAATGTCTTTCATAATTAATTTAACAGTACTAAGCTAAGAACAAGTTTAATAATTACCAGTGGCCTGGTGGCGTATTGGATACGAAAAGACACAGTCAGGCAAGATATATAAATATGTACAATTTATTTACAGAACATTCTAAACCACCATCTTACATCCAGAGCATGTTTCTGCCTTCTCCTTCCAGCCGGGACCCTGAAACCGGTCCTCGCGCATGTCCTTTTTTAGACGAGTCTATCTCGGAACGTAGGGGAAGTGGATTGTAAGAAACCCTTCTCCCCT
>BMAV01024608.1:0-26976 GCA_019973955.1 Trichonephila inaurata madagascariensis | reverse complement strand
GTATAAAAATACTCAACAAAAAGTCATAAAATAGTCTTCATTTTTAATTTTTCATTGGAGTTTTATATCAAAGATTGCCTTTAAAAACTCACTTATCTCTTTTACAGAATTACAGCAATAATTACTGATAAAAGTAAAATTAATAACAAAAAAGTGTTAAGTTATCCGACTACGTTCGGAACCGGGATTTTGAAAAGCATATAAATGGATAATATTTATGATATTTAGTGTCAGTTAGATTAGAAAATGTATATAAAATTGTTTTAAGAATATTATTGCAAGGAAAAATTATTTAAGTACAATATTTTGACAAAAAGAACATAGAATGACCCCTTTTCAAAATATTCTCCTTTTGTGAAAAATGCTTCTATTATATATAATAATATTTTGCTTGTATATAGCTCAGACCTCTGTACAGAGGCTCAATTAGAATTTTTGGATAATATTTATGATATTTAGTGTCAGTTAGATTAGAAAATGTATATAAAATTGCTTTAAGAATATTATTGTAATGAAAAATTATTTAAGTACACTATTTTGACAAAAAAAGAACATAGAATGACCCCTTTTCAAAATATTCTCCTTTTGTGAAAAATGCTTCTATTATATATAATAATATTTTGCTTGTATATAGCTAAGACCTCTGTACAGAGGCTCATCTAGAATTTTTGAATTATATAACTTAGAAGTGGGTTTATCCATGTTTTACGACAACAGAGGGGAGCAATTTTAAGAAAAAAACGCCGATCATTATTTCAATGGGTGGTAACTCTGAAAATAATGTGAATTTTCCAAAAGTCCTACTTCAGACTCTCTGGAGAAGTCTTTACTTTATACAAGCGAAATATTATTTTATTAGCATTTTTTTTATATAAGTAGAACATTTTGAAAAAAGGGAAACAATTTCAAAATATAGTTGTTTTCCATCCTGGTGTAGCAGTGTTCCCGGTAACTTAGTGGTCATGGTATCTCGAACATCGTGCCACGCATTCAAGTCGCGATGCCTCTGAAGAACAGCTATGTTGAGAAGATAATGCACATTAAATCTTTCGGGTCTGAAAGCCCTCGCATTGATAAGTGTGGAAGTAAGGAGTATAAGGTGCCAGCTCAGGTATCATCCTGGTCCTTCGACAGATATTCAAAATTAGGAGGTTCATCGCCACCAGTCCTCGCATTTCTTTATCGTGCAATGGTAATTTCCACTCATTCACTAATACTGTAGCAACTTTTAAGAACATAAGTGTAAAATGCAACATATAAATAATCATTTCTTAAAAAACAGTTGTAACTGTGGAAAAGTAAAATAAAATCTTGCTTTGATATTATTTTAGAACAACGTCTTAGCCCTATAATTTCTTTTATGGGACCCATTATATATTAAAGTGGATGTCATTTTTCATAACATAACTGCCATAACTGTGCATCTATTTTGGCTGCACAATTACATGGAGTGCATCCGGTATGAATTTCACTTGCTAGAAAATGACCAATAAATGGATGTCCTACTTTAAAAATATCTATTTAACATACTTTTTATCAACTCGTGAAAATTTAAATTCATTATTATTATTTTATTTTTGAATTTTGTATAAGAGTTTTAAGTATTTCCCAACAATACCTCTGCATTTTTGTGGAAAAAAAAAAAGGTCCATTTGTTTCTTTTAGAAAAAAATTTAAGGAATCAAGGGGAAAACTATTCGAATCTAGACTGAATATTTATAGTTTTTCGTCTTTCCAGAAAAAAAGCAATTCAAGGAACTCGTGCACGTCGCGAAAGAACCGATACATATTGATTCGTCTTGACCTATACCTCTCATGCATACAAATAGATATATTTTCAGTTTCAGAAGCCAATTCCATTCAAAGGAATCACTTGGAAGCGAATCAGGTGAAGAAACGTAGTCCTGTATATGATATATTAGAGTTTTAACTTAAACTTTTTAACTTAGACAATGTTTTTGAAAACATTCTTTTTAATTTTATTAAATATTGGTATAACAATTCACATGATATATAATGTTATGTAATTAATGTTTAAAATAGAGTAAAAATTTATATCTAGATGTTTAATACATTAATATTACTTTCTCTGTTGTATTTATTTCGTGATAAAATTGTAATATTTGCAAGCACACAAAAGAGCTGCCCCTTTCATTAGAATAGTGTTTCAATCGAAATTTGGCGATATATTGGTAGTACAGCCAAGTTAATCTTATTTTTGGCTCCCTAATTTGGCGAGTTAATGACCACTTTGGTGGGTTGGCCCCATTTGTGGTGACTTGGCTATCATATAGATGCTTCAAGAAATTACCAAAACTCTATTAATATCACCATCTATGAATGGCGTAAGCATATCTTTTAAGAAAGATCTGTGCAACCTATTAATAGAAGTTACTCGTTCAAGCCTAATCAGTATCAACTTTGACTGTTAAAGACTTCAGAGTTGTCACGATATAGAGCGGTTATACTTGAAAATAATTTTCACGTACTTGTATTTTCAGATGCTTTTAGTTGCGTCTGAGTACTGTAAAAGGCGTGGGATTTATTTTGCCTATTTTGTTGCTATTTCCTGTATTTTACTGATTGTTTATCTACAATAAATTTCATCGCTCTTAAGGAACTTCTTTGTTTTCTGATTGATTGAATATTAACGTCGCACTGTTCAGCAACGCGAGGGCTTTTGGCGACGGACCACGTAATTTTGAACCATGGTCAAGTGACGGGGATGACACCTGAGCTGGCACCCCCTCTCCTAACTACCACACCACACCAACGGGAGGACGTTTCAGCTCTCGACAGATTTAACGTGCATCGCTGCCCTACACGGCGGGTCTTTAGTGGTACTGGGCTCGAACTCGTGACAAGGCAAGCCACGATCCGATACCTATACCACTCGGCTACCGCGGCCACCTTTGTTTTCTGAAACAAATAGCTTAAAATCCACAAACCCCGATCTACGTAACAATATTCTGTTAGTTTCATCCTGTACATCATGAATACATATTAAGAAATTCATTTGAAATATGTACTGTTGTTCTAGTTAGCATCATCTAGTTCCAGCATCATGGTCTGGACAGGGATTTCATTATGATATAATACCGATCTGCGCGTCGATAGACGCGTTTCTGTGACAGTTGTATGGTATCGAGATGAAGTCCTAGACCCCACTGTGAAACTGTACGGGCCAGCAGTTGGTATCTCGCTAGCTTTAATGGATGATAATGCGCATCCCCATAGAGGTGACATGCCATCGTTGACGACTGTCTGGAGAGTGAGGGGATTGTGGATATGGAGTGACCAGATTACTCGCCGGACTTTAATCCGATTAAAAATGTTTGGGATGTCCTCAGCCGTGTTGTATGTAGACGTTTACCACTTCCAGCTACTCCCAGAAATTTAGAAACTGTTCTACATGAGGAACGACAATTACCAGACTCTGCGATAGTTGATCCCCTTGTAGGAGCATGATCACACGCTGTACACTCTTAGAAGGTAAGGGGTACCTACATACCCTATTAATGTTAGTTTTTGTTATTTGTTTTACATTTAAAAGTCATTTTGTTAACGGTGCAAATATGGCGTCATCTTATAGTTTATGAAAATTATATAATGTAATTAATTATGTAATTTCTTTTCATGAATAAACATAAAGCTACTTACTTTAAGCATTTTTTTTCAATCAAAACAATATTTATCTTTTATTTATTCATATTTTATTTTTTACTGTACCATTTCGTCATTAACTTTTAGAAGTGAGTATATTTGTAAAATTTAGGTAAAAATTTCAGATTTCATAATTGGGTAAAGATGCTCTTATATAATAAAAAATTTTATCAAGATCTTAAAATTAAAAATAAAACCTTATTTTTTATTCGTGTACTTTTAAAGTAATTATATTTTGCTTACTTATGTACATTATTACTGCTGACAAATAAAGGTTTTTAAAAGAAAGTTTCTGAAAAGAGCCAAATTTGGAAATAACGAAGCTCATGTACTCATTAACTGGAAGCAAATTATAGTAATTATTATATGATTTTGACATCATATTAATTTATGAGCTAATTGGCTAGAAACATGTATCTGTCATTATATCATGTGACTATGACGTCACATTCAGTTAGCCCGTTGATTGGAGAAAAAAATAATTTGATTTTGATCTTCTTAAACCAAAAAATCGTGATTTTTGATATTCGGCAAAACGTGAAGTCTTGTAGAAAAATAAAACCATTTTCAAAAAGATATTCCAATGATGGGATTACAGAATGCTCAAATACCTCGTATATTCAAAATTCACTCTTCCTGTTAAAATGTAAATTTTCCAAAGCTAGCCTTCAAACACTCCAAAATCAAAACAAAATTTTTAACTTAACGAAATGTTTCATGTATTCTGCAGTAAAAGTCTCTTGTTTGAAACACCAAACACGAATACCCTGAATACTGAAGAAAAATATCGATTTATGTTGAAAACATTTGTTATTCCGGTTCTGAATATCCCGTAGCAGCCCAACCATTCCTGCTCTTTTTTGCTTGCAAATAACTACTTTTGAGCACACGTGATTGAAAATTAAATCCACGAAGTTTCGGCAGTGTAGTTGCTGATGAGGTATTCTCTCCTTGTTCCCGCCACTTTCTACTTACGAATCTCATACTCTTGCAGGGTTTCTCTTTAGGATATGTCTCAACATTTTGTATTAATTTAGTATTGATATTTGTTTAACTCAGTATTTTTACTGTACCTCTGGATTCTATCTGACAACCATAGTTCAACTCAATACCTCAAAGACTGAGCCCACATAGGAGATAAAATCAGTTTATCTGTTTGCGAAAAGTTAAGCTCATCTCCCAACATCACAAAGTACATTTTCAGTGAGTCCCATCCCATGTCAATATCTACAAAAATGAATTGGTTGACACTCTTGCAAAGGATTGTCTGGACTCTAGACCATCAATGTCTCTTTCACCAAAGAATTTACATATTTAGAATTATTCCCAAGGTAAAAGGCCCAAAATAAAAAATGATTAAAACCTCCATATCATAAATGGTATAAAGGCAATAGATCAGAATTTCTTATCTCTTTGTCATGAGTCCAACACTTGTCTATCCCGACTTGCCAATAGGCATTTGAAAAGTCTCACTTTTTCTAAAGGTAATAAGAGGTTTACTATTTGCCCTAAATGCCAGCTAGGACAGGCTTCACCTCAGCACATCTTGGACTGCCTTGGACTGGATTGGAAACATATCCATAATAGTTCACTTCTCTAGTATCGAACTTCATTAAAGTCAATGGTTTCACTGATCTGGTTTGACTTCTCTCTCGTCTGATCAGACTGGATATTAATAACAACTGTAATTTTAAAAAATTTTATTTTTAGCACAATTTTTTAAAATTTTACCCACAATTCCATCGGAGCAATTATTGTTTCGACAAACGTCGGATAGTTAATTTCCATCTTATCTCTTTAAGACCCGAATTATTTTTATCTTTAAATGTTAAATTTTTCAATTTATTAATACTATATTGATCCCAATGGCTCTGAGAAAAATAATAAAAATTCCCGCTCACCCCCTGGAACGCAGACAGTAAACGCACGATCGTGCGGGTTGGGCGTTTTCTGAGAAATCTCAGCACCTTTGAAATTTTAAACTTTTTGGCTCTAAGTTGATGGAAGAAACACACTTAAATCAGCTAACATTGTTACAAATAAGGAAATTATTGATGCAAAATTAATTATTTTATTGAATCATTATTTGTTTCCTGTGGAAGTCTTTTAAACATGTTTTCTTTTGATAAGCATAAATATGCATTTCAGTTTTCACAACATGTTTTCAAACTGCTTTCGTAGTTTTCAAATCTGCACTTGTGCGAGGCCTTAAAATGCCATCAACACATCGAAAATGGTTACGCGTGTCAAGCCTTTTATGACTGGAACGGCCAGGATGAAAGACATGATGTGTATAGCAGGTGGATTATAACACTCCGATATTTTTTACGAGTGGAATCACACAACCCTGTTATCTTCATCAGCGAAAATGCTTTTGTTAGGTGGAGAGGCTGCTGACGCACTTCAACTATCTCTAACTAAAATTTTAAGCAATCCATTTTGATTTTTGGAGGAATTTTATTTGATATTGCATCTTGCTTGCATAGAAACCAAGAATTTGCAACAGCTAAAATAATGAAATGAATGATGAAAGAAATGACTTTTTTTGTGTGTGAGAATAAAGAATGATCAAAAATTGTCTTTCCATTTCAAATATTTCAATGTTTTTTCATCGCCCTCATAGGAATTTGATTATTCTTTCAGTATACGTGATTCTTATGTTTTGTTCACAGTATTGTCATCATCCGAAAGATCACTTTGATCTAAGTGAACACACACACAATCTGATTTATTCATCAATTGCAAAATTTCTTCTTGTGTGAAATTCCTCTCTCCTCCTTTTATACACCTGAAAAGTTTTGGGTTAAAATTTAGCACAGTATTCCATGAAAAATAATAAAATGCATCAGAAAATTATATTATTTAAAACAAAAAAATAAAATTTTTAAAACCCAAACCCTTACCAACCCCCCCGGGAAAACCAAATTTTTGGGGGGAGACGGGGAAAAATATGATGCAGATATTTGGAAAAGGATAAAAATGTACCCTTCATAAAATTTTGTAAAAGAGAAAATAATTTTGAAAAAGAAAAAAAAAGGCACTCGTCCATGGCAACCCCAAGGAAATATGTTTTTAATTATAGCGCAATATATTTTGTTTTCATTTAAGCTTCTATCAATATTATTAAAAACAAAAGAAAATTACATTCAAGAGTTTTTTTTAGCTGCAGTGACTAAAGAGACCCCCCCCACGATCGTGGGGGTTAACACCCCGAGTCCTACAAAAATTAATAGAGTAAAATTAATTTTTTTTCTGTTTTACAATTTTAAAAAATTTAATTAAAAAAATTTTATCCAGCAATTAGAAATATATTGAAAATTTTCTTTTAACAGAAAAAAAAGACGTGTTTTCGTTGTATTTGAAAACAAAGTAGATTTCCAGCTGAAAGTAAAAAATGCCCAACCACCATCTGTTGATAAAAGTGATATTTACACTTTCGAAACATTCCAATTTTTATTCAGGGGTTTTTTACATAACTATTCTAGAAGCAAAAAAAGTATAGAATATCTAACCCCCGATCGTGCGGGGTTGTCTTAAAGGGGTTTTATAGGGGTTTTTCGTAGTTTAAACGGCCCGGGTTTTATCTTTTTGGGGGACCCTTTGAAATTTTTTATAAGCCCCCCAAAAGCCTTTCCAAGCAGTTAGCTATGAAGAGACGTTATTTAGGCAAGCTTTATCATCAACTTGTCCAAAAACAAAATTTTTTAAATATTCTAACATATTTGAATTGTTTCTGGAAATATATTATTTTTTAATAACTTCATTAATTTTTTTACAAAATATACAAAACTTCTATTCATTATTTTAAAATACGTTTACAGAATCTTCATAAGTTTTTTCTAAAAACTTTTTTAAAATCTTTATTTTATCCCTTTTTTATTTTCATATATCATGTTTTAAACATACGAAAATCTTTTCTTCCCAATATTTGAATTGAAATTATAGTATTTAAATATTATTTTTAACATATATTGAAGTATTTGATGCTTTTTTAATAAATTGTTAAAGTGTTTTCTTACGAATTACAAACCCAAAAAAACAAAATTTAAAACTTTTTAAAAATTTTTGTAAAATTTTAGTCACGCTAATTGGGGGAAAAATCCCAAACCAAAAAAAAGGTTTCTGTTAGAAAAAAGAAATTTGGTAGGCGTGTTTATACGTCTGAAAGATGACATCGCTTAAATTTTGTTTTGGGTTATGTCTGGCGAGGCCACTCAAACTGGCAAATCAGGGTTGATTTAATGGGGTGTGTAATGTTTGGGTTATTTTTTGAAATTTAACGTATTGAGTTGATGTTAAAAAATGCCTTCAAAAGCAAAAGAACCATTGTCAACAGTTCACCGAGTTTTAGGGGGTCAGAATTGGGCCGAAAGTTGGTTTTTTCGCGATTTTGAAAAACTACCGGAAAAACCATGGGCAGTGGGTTAGGGGGTGGTACGCCCCAAAAATTAAGGTCAATACTAGAGGGGAAAACCCCTTTTGGCGTACGATGGGATCGACTCTTGCCCGGGGAAATTTTAGCTGCAGTCGTTTCCACAGTGAACAATGAACTGTTAAAATCGGTTACAGTCCAAAAAGGCCCTAAAAGCGTATGTTCTACTGATTTCCAAACCATTCTTTTCGACCAGTGGTTTAAGGGGCGGGGAAAAGACGGGTTTTTTATTAAAGCAGGGGTTTTGGCTTGGGCCCCGTGATGGGTGTTTGGCGAATGAGGGGGGGAACGCCTGGGCCCAAAATTCAACCGTAGACCTTTACCAACACCTGGAGTCAGGGTCTGGGGAGCAATTTCCTATGAAGCAAGAACACTCTCATGGTTGACGCTGACTGCAAATTTGTACGTAAGTTTGTTCTGCCATTCATGAACAGCATTTGAGGGGGAGTTTTCCAACAGGATAACACTCACCTTCACATCGCTATTGAAAAGCACTGTTCCCTACAGAATTTTGATATGTTACCTTGACCTGCGAGACCGCGTGATCCTTTTCCAATGAAGCAATTTTGGGATATATTTAGACGACAACTCCAGCATCATCCACAACCAGCATTGACCGGCCCAGTATTGACACAACAAGCATGGAACTCCATATCATAATGCACCTGTATCATTCGGCCCTGTATCACACAATGCATGCACGCTTGCAGGGTTGCATTTAAAATTCTAGAGATTACACCGGCTATTAATGTAGTGCATTTCCCATTTGAAATACTATTTATTTTAGCTTAAACTAACCTGTGATCTTGAAAATTTTATCAATTAAACTTGTTAACTAGATAATTACAGTCCAAATTTCAATACTCTACAGCAATTTTGTTTTGGTGTTGAATTTTTTTCCATCAGTGTAAATAATGCAATGCATGATAAATGTATTAAATTCATCATTGATACGAATATAATAATATTTTTTCAGGAATATTATTGAATGTTATGTAAAAGGGGCCATTCAACACTCAGATTATTATCGAAATATAAAAACTAGCAGAATGTCATCCATTCTGCTTTATCTGTGACTAAATTATTACAATGTACAAACGTTTTAAGGATTCTCTAAAGATATAAGTCTAGTGTAGATGTATGGATAACATATTTTCAAACATCAGAAATAAAATCCTCCTGAAAAATTATACCCATTTAAGAAACACACTTAAAAATATTATATTCCATTTATTTTATAAATTAAAATAAAAATTATTTTCTAGTATTTTAATAAATTATTTCTTGAAATTTATCCAATTTACATAAAAATAAATTATTTTCTAAAGTTAATAAAGTTAAAATATTCTAGGAATATATCAAAATATTTCATTAAATGCTTTAACAGGCATGTAATTAACATGCTTCTTTGATTCGATTATTAATAATTAATTTTGAGATTTTATATTACATTTTAACCAACGTATTTCAACATCTATCTAATTCCAAAATAGGAGCATTTACATTCACCCTCTCAAGAATATAGTTTTTCTCTTATAGATTTTTTCATTTACAATTAAATTAATACATAGTAAAACGTTTGTTATTAATTCTACCACATCATGAGAATAAAAATTTACCAATTGTCAAGTATAGCAATCAACATCTGAACAACCAAATACGTTTAAAACTCAATTATTCTAGTGAATTTTAAATTGTAAGAACTGTAATGAAAATTAATTAAGGTATCCGACTACGTTCGGAACCATGATTTTAAAAAAGCGCATAAATGTATAATTTTCATGATATTTAGTGTCATTTAAAAAGGGGGAATACATGTATAAAATTTTTTTTATGACAAATAAAAAAAAATTTTTTTAAAAATACATTGGCCCCTTAAATAATTTTTTTTCCAAGTTTTTTTTTTTGTCCCCTTTATTGTTTAATTTTTGCCTAAAACCCTCAGACCCCAATAAGAGGCCCAACTGGATTTTTGGGAAAATTCATATTATTTTCAGAGTTAAAAACCCTTTTTAAATATTTAAATGGCGTTTTTTTTTAAAAATTGCCCCCATCTGTTTTCGAAAAAACATGGTTTAAACCCACTTCAAGTTGGGGTTTAAAAAAATTTAAGGAGCCTCTGTACAGAGGTCGGGAATTATAAGGCAAAATATTAATACAAAAAAGAAGCTTTTTTAAAAAAAGGACAACTTTTGGGGGTTTTTAAGTTAATTTTTTTTTAAAAAAATATTGTACTTAAAAAATTTTTATTGTAATACTATTCTTAACCCAATTTTATATACATTGTCTAATCTAATTTAAATGCTAAATATCATAAATATTATCCATTTACACGCTTTTGCAAAATCACAGTTCCGAACGTAGTCGGATACCTTAAGGAGCTATATAAAATTGAAATAACAACAGTTTAAACACGTGTAACTTACACCAACAGGACTTACTTATGCTAAGACAACAAAATAAGCCACATATATCAAAACAATAAGC
Source organism: Trichonephila inaurata madagascariensis (assembly GCA_019973955.1). NCBI lineage: Eukaryota > Metazoa > Arthropoda > Arachnida > Araneae > Nephilidae > Trichonephila > Trichonephila inaurata. The sequence goes on along the minus strand of BMAV01024608.1, from coordinate 16,394 downwards.
CACAGATTCGTCAAATTAAAACCTTTCTCTTTCTATTTACTTAAGGCGTGTTGGAAACCTAAAATCGTCTTAATATGACAATTTTGAGATTTTTACATTTTCAAATTGTATAGATTTTATCCTTTCTAAAAATACCTTACTTTAACCTCTAGGGTAATTAGAAGCCCTTAAAACCTATTTTTAAATAATTATTGAAATTGGCCCCGCCCATTTAAATGAGGGCAAAAAAGTACACTAAGTTTTTTTTTTGTTTAAAAGTTGAATGAATGAGGGAAAAATAAAAAACTTTTTAAACCCAAAATTGCAAAAAAGTGTTTACAGGGGAGGTAAAAAAAAAACCCCCAATGAAAGTGTAAACAACGTAATATCGTCTCTTTGTACCGAAGAAAAAAATTTTGTACAAATAGAAGTATTATATTGGGTACATAGGGATGCAATTTCATCATTTAATATGGGAAATTAAAAAAAACCATAAATATTGAGAAAACTTTATACTGAGCCTGGTGATTACACGGGGACAGGCAATGGAGTGCTTTACAAACAGAGGCGAAAAATTAAATGTTCATGTTTACCAAAAAAAAAAAGAAGTTAGAAAAAGGAAAAAAAAACCTTAATTTCCAAAAAAGTAGATCACTGGGAGTAGGGGGGAAATACTTTAAAAAAAAAAAAAATAATTAAACACTAAACTTATTTTCTCAAAAAAAAAATTTTTTTATTTTTTATGTACCTTTTCTTGGGAAAAAAATTTCCCCAGGTATGTGAAAAATTTTTAAAACATATTTATAATGATGGCTAATATATACTAAAATGGGCTTTTTTTAAAAAATCAAAAATTTATTTTTTTCAAATTTTTTTTGCGAAAAAAGGGTCAAATTTTCAAAAAATATTTTTTTAAATTATTAAAAAAATTCAAAATTAGCTAAGAGTTTTATTTCAGTATAATGAGAAAGGGTGTACTTTAATTTTTAAGGGAAAAAAAATTTTAAGATGTACATATAACAGATTTTGAGAAAAAGTACATTGAAAACCACCAATATAAGATTGTCGGTATAGAGGTTTCCTACTCTTCTTAACTCAATCAATTTTCGCAATTCCTCCACTTAATTAAATTTAATAACTGGTGTGTTTTCAGTAGAACAGATATTTCAGATGGTTCAATATTAATAAGCTAGTTAATGAACCTTATGGTATTTCCAATATTATAATAAATTATACACGTCTTTGCATCTCTCGATATGCAATAGCACGAGTTTAACTGTATGGTTGTCCACGCAAGGATTATGACAATAACTCTCTGAGCTTACCGATGCAAATACATGGATGATATTTCTAGATCGTTCGATTTTATTCGTGGGCAAAAAATAATTTTTTCAAAACACTCCCCCCCTTTGGGAAAGTAAAGTTGGCAAAAGGGAAAGGGGATATAAGATTATTCGGGAGATAAAGTTTATATTTACTGTCATACATGCTTATGTAAAAACTGGTTTTTAAACATGATTTTTGGGGAAATTGGTTAAGGGGAAAATTTGGTAATCATCATTTTTCATTCCGGGAAGAATAGAAAATACCACGTGTGTGTGTGTGTGTGTGTGTGTGTGTGTGTGTGTGTGTGTGTGTGTGTGTGTGTGTGTGTGTGTGTGTGTGTGTGTGTGTGTGTGTGTGTGTGTGTGTGTGTGTGTGTGTGTGTGTGTGTGTGTGTGTGTGTGTGTGTGTGTGTGTGTGTGTGTGTGTGTGTGTGTGTGTGTGTGTGTGTGTGTGTGTGTGTGTGTGTTTCAACCCCCATTGCACAAATTATACATTTTTTTATATTTTGAGTCCATACTCTGGCTGAGTGGTAGTGTATCGCGCTCCCCCACCACAGGTCCGGAGCTCAAATCCCGGGTTGGTCAAGGTCGACTCAGCCTTTCATCTCTTCAGTGGGTCAATAAATGTGTACCAAGCTTGCTTGGGAAATGAGACCTGGGGGTTTCGCGTCAGACCGAACACTTGACCAAAACATCTGCACATGCACCTTAGCTCCTAAGCTCACGTAAACTGAAATAGACACAGTAAGCCTTGGCCCTCATGGGCTGTTGCGCCCCTGAGTTCAGTTCAGCTCATACTCATTGCTCAAATTGTAAAACTGCAATTCTCAGGTATTGTTTTGTATCTGTGTGTGTAATACGTTAATATTATCTTCTGCTGTTTTTATTATATGATGAAATTTCAATATTCGCAAGCAACGCCGTCCCTTCCAATATAATCGCTTTTCAATGGAAACTTGGTGATACAGTAAAGTTGGCATCATTTCTGGCTACTTTGCAAACATATGGATACTTCTGGAAATACTGGAGAAGTCTATATCATCATGATCAATGACTTAAGCGGATTTTTCGAGAAAGCACTGGAAGGGAGGGGAGACCCCCTTGGCAAATCGGAGGCTTCTCTTCAATTAAATTCAACTCTTTACGACCCATTTTAACCAACTACACCTTGTGTGTGAATAAATTTATTAAGGCATGAAGAATTTTTTTTTTAGAGAGAGATATTCTTTAAAATTCCTGAAGATCATAGGTATATCAATTTTAATTTTTCTAAATCTACATATTCTCTCTTTTTCCTTCATAACATTCATACACAGGACTATATAAATTTATTGAATATTATTTATTCAAAGTGTTACAATTAAAAGAAATCATTCCTGAAATGTATTTTATTTCATGTTCTAATCACCGAACATAAACTCTGAATCAAGGTATTGCTCTATCTTGATTATTATTTAATAATTGTTTATTGAAGAAACTTAACAAATCAAGTTTACTCAAAAGTTAGAGCACGTTTCACACACAATTGCTTGAAGTAATAATAATTCTATCTACTTAGTATTTTATCGATATCGAAACGACGTGCTTCTCCGTGTTTATCTTATCATTGATTTAACAAACTCTACTCGTTGCACTCTAGCATCCGTAATCTTACAATGACCGGAAGTTCTAAAACTTAGTGTAATAAGTCTTCAAATAACTTGAAATGAATTTTGCAACTGTACACAGTCTAGATAAAATATTGAACATATTAATTTTCTAACAGTTAGACAATGTGAATCATTCCAAATATAAAAGAAGATAAAACATATGAACGTAATTGTGATTAAGTAGAAAGATGTTAAAAATAATTTAATGAAAATTTCATCATCAAAAATTATGAAATCATTATTTACGTTGTACTTAAATCAACGCGAAGGCCTATCGGTGACAGGCCTCGTAATTTTGAACTATGATCAAATGATGAGGACAAAACCAGAGCTAGTACCCCTGGTATCTTCTCTGTTTTGAATTGTTTCCCCTTGCAGCAAATTTTCTTATGACTGAAACGAGTGATAAATGCAGGGGGCTAGGTCCGGGCTGTTTGGTGGATTCTACTAAATTCCCCAGCCTAGGTCTTCGTTTCTGACAAGATCTCAAAGCAGCATATGGCCAGACATTATCATTAAGCAGTATGATTTCCTTCCTATTGAACATCGCCGGGCTCTTTTCTTCGAGTGCTGATTTTAAAATACCCAATTATTGACAGTATCTCGACAAATTTAGTTTTTTGTTCGGTAATTAATTTTATTTAGTTTAATTAGCGGTTTTCGATGCCAAATTAGATTCGTCTCTATTGTTGTAACAATGTAACTGTTAAAACAATGACAAAAGTTGGCGTCGAAAACCGATTTTTCAGCCAAATTGGGTGTGCATTGTATATATATCTTGTTCAAATTTTCAATAGTTACTAAGATACTTTCTATTCATCCATTTAAAGTAGGAATTGACTTGAAAAAAGTTTTTGATATTACTTGTTTTGTATTTTCTTCTCTTCAAGTTGATGCAATTTTAATGGTCAACAGTGTATACTGAAAGAAGCAAAATTGGGTCGTAATTTACCTTTTGCAAGATAACTAAACAAGATTCTTTCTCATTAGTGGATGTTTCACATGTGTTAAATGAGAGGAATAATATAATTTGTATTATTCATGACCAGTAGAGCACACAGAAATTTTTCAAGGGGGGGGTCCAGGGTTGAAAGCCCACCATTTTTGTATCATGCTCCTTTTGATTTTGTCAATTTTGGGAATTAAGAAACAGTAAAAAACTAATTATTGAATAAATAATTAGCATTAATTAGTAAAATTAATCATTAATAACATATATTTAATTAAATTTTACGTACTATATATTTAGAATCATAATCAATCGGAAAAAAATCAAGGGCTTTGGGGGGAGGGTGATTCGGACCCCTAGGACACCCCCCTTGTGTGCGCTACTGTTCATGACTAATACTAAACATTCGCGTAGACAATATCAAAGTATGATTGCACATTTAAGATTTTTAACACTTAAAGATTTTTATTACTGATTCATATTTCATTATATTATTTAATACAACTTCATTATGTTTACTTCAAAATGAAATACGGAAGAAAATTTTTTTAAAGTAAAGTTTTATCCTTCAACAGAAAATACAAAGTTTGTTAGTACAGGAAAAACATAAAAAGTAGTACTTATTTTTTATTGCCTTTTTTTTAATGACAAAATTTACTTTTATGCAACTCGATTGTTTTTATAGCTAGAAATAATTTGTGAGATAATATTCAGTTTCATAATCAAGGAACACGACCTAAAAGTAATTAAGCTAAATACATTTAATTATGATAAAGTTACTCCCCAATGTCAGCGTTCAATGCTGTTAATTACAAATGCTAAATTCATAATCTGAAGGAGAACATAAACTATTCAACATTGATGAAATTTTAATCTTCTAGGCTTATAGTAGTGATGTTAGCCTTTATAATTAACACCACACAGAAAATGAAATTTGCAATTTATGGGCTTAATTTTAAGGATATGGTACTTCACTTTTTAAGGAATACATTCCTAAATTTTCATCATAACCTCATTTTGCTTCAAAGTGTGACGTGAATAAACAATCAATTTTGTTAGCCTTATACTATATTATTTGGTGAAGTTGCAGGCCAAATTAATATGGCTTACAATTATAACTGCATGCGAGATACCAATATGTAAATCTCTATTCCTGGTAAATCCCCTTTTTGCATGCAAAACAGATCAAAATATCTATGTCAAATGTAAAAGGCAAATAAAGTAGTACGAAAATTAATTGCTGTAACCAATCGTAATAAAATTCCACACAAGATAGCTCATAATAAGCAGAAAATGGTACTCCTTTGTCAATAGTACTGTCTTTAGCGGATAAAAGATTGATTTAGTTCATAAGTTCTCAACCTGGGCGATAACGCCCTCTTGTTGGCGTTTAAGGTAGTATGGAGATGGTACGGAGGGGCATGGGCTGATTAACCAAATATAGTCTAAAAAAAGACTGAAAAATACGTTGATTATGTACTAACAAAAGTAAACTTTAATACTGGTAATCTTATGTTGGTTTTATGTATTCAAAGTTGTATATTCGTGACAATAGCTATTTCAGATTTGCAAGTAAAAAAGGGGGGAGGGGCTTTAGGAAAAGAAACTAAATTAAAAAAATATATTCTATTAATGATATAATATTTTTAAAAATTTGATTCCTGTTTTTACCATGTAGTACGTACGCTCTCATTTATCTGGCGTGGGATTGGGTGGTATCGAAATATTCGCTAGAAAAGGGGGCGCCAGTTCAAAAAAGGTTGGGTGCCTATGATTTAGTTGATAATTAGGATAATTTGTTTTCGTTCTTAAAAATTAACGTTTCCGAATATAAAGGGTACAAAATGTAAAGGAGACTACTGTTATATATAAGGAAATGTTATAGATGTGGTGCCTGCCACTACTGCTGAGCCACAAGATCTGCTCTGAACATGACTGATGCGCATATCTGATGACGCTCAGAGACTCTTCCAGTTTTTAAACGAAAGAAGGAAACGACATGCCACAAAAAAACGAAGAAACATCGTGTCTATTAAGAACTGTTTCTAGACGATTATGAATGACTTAATTTGTAATTGAAAATGACGATTCCACCTCAATGACGATCTATAACTTGTAAATATCTGGTAAATAGTAATGAGTAATGGAATTCAAAGTTAACAGAAGGTTAATATTCTTATTACGATGGCCATAACGAACACCATAGTATATTAACAATATTATTATTACATTTCATGTGATACAGTGGTGGTGGTAGGACTAATATCCATCTGGTCTAGTGAAACTAGACCAGGTCCATGAGTCCATAAATCTGTACAAAGTCTAAGAAGAGCAGGAGGGATGCAACAGCCTCCTCACAGGAAAACCCCAGGCAAATTCAGAATGTGCTGAGGAGAAAAAGGACTGATGTTACATTTGGGGCAAATTGGGAAGCTTCTTTGGCCCCCCTCAAAATTCATGCACCTCAGGTGACCAGTCGAAAATCGTGAAAATGCTGTTTGATATGATCTGGAACCCTTGAATGATATGGTGGATCCGAGGTGTCTTTGAAAGTACCATGGGTGTACAGGAGGGACTACCCAGGTTCTAAATATTAATTCTTTAGCCCTGGAGTAGATCTCAGTCGATGTAAGGACCATGTGATCTTCCGGATCCACAGGATTGCTTGTAGCCGCCTTCGCAAGGTCGTCCGCAACTTCGTTCCCGAGAAGGCTTACATGAGAAAGGACCCACTGTAGATGAATGGGGTGCCGATCCGAAAGCTGTTGAAAAAGGTTAAGAGTACTCCTGCTGGTGCTATCGCTGATAAATGGCCAATTCGATAAATGTTGGATGGATGATCGGCTGTCTGTCAGCATCCAAATTTCAGAAATACAGTACAACTATACATAATGATACAGTACAACTATAAGTAATCGCTATTGACACTGATACACTGATCCCAGAGCAGAGGAAGGAGTGGAGATAATTTCACACAGAGCAAAAACTCTTGGAACTCCAGCTCCAGACGATGCTATGCCCTACCTCTGATACATGAGCCTCTGAACCTTTCAGAGATATTTTTAAAGTGCCGAAGAAATGGAAGTCGCATAAGGAGATCAGGGCTGTAAGGAGAATATTTTCGATTTCCCATCGAAATTTTTCAAATGTTCAAAGGTTGCTTAATCAAGCGTATTACAATAATTAGCATTGTTAGCTGTTGCAGTCGTTTATACCCAGTAAGTAGATAGACATCTCTCTTTTCATCGAAAAAAAGCATCACTATTCCGACCTAGGTGAGAATGAGATATTTTGGGATGAGGGGATGCATGATGTCGTCCCTTAATATTCAGTCGTTTTGAAGCAGAATTGAAGCAACAGCACCAAGTTAGATCACATGCCACAATCTTAGTAAGGAATTTCGTTTTTTGCTAAGATTGTCAACACATTTCTTTAAGATATCAACAGATCTGACTGATGCATGACCACCCACTGCATTAACCAAGATTTTTGTGCAATGTGTGATGTACAATTCCTTTGATTATCGATTCTTCAAGAACAAATGCTTGAAATTATTTAGCAATTTTGTCCCATTAGCTCCTCCATAGCTGAAATCTTAGCACTGATAGTCACCATGCACTGCCACCCAGGGCATGACAAGTCTTTGATATTTAGGCTATTTGCCTTATGACGCTGACAATATCGGAATATAGTGCTCTGTGCAAAACACTGCTCTCCGTAAATTTCTTTCATTATGCCTTAAATGTATGAAGTATGCTCCCCTTTTGCGCAAAGATACTGGAGAACTGCCCTCTTTATTCTCTGGAAATATCCCTCATGCAACAAAATGAAGAAAACACTCACCAGAAACAGTGATATTGATGCGAAACCTTTATAAACACATATGCCACTAGGAATACCAACATGGTATCCATCAGCTAACACATTAATTCACTGGGATTTAATACAGTTTAAACTAGTGCCCAAACTTTTTCAATATTGCGACCTAATATTAATATAAGTTTCATTGTGCCCCCCCCACAATAACAATGTATTGTAATTCAAAAAATTTATTTTTCTCCACCCACCCACCCACCCCCGAAAAAACATTCGAATATTACGTGGAAAAAGAGCATTGGGGAGCGAATCGTGTAACTTTTATTCGGCATTTAAGGAATTATAAACTGTACAAATTATCAAGGTAAGTTTTAATACAAATCCATAAGGTCTCTAGTAATTATCAAACTTGTTCTTAGCTTAGTATTGTTAAACTAATTATAAAATACATCGTATAGATTAATATATATTAAGTATATTGTATCAGTGTAAATGTGTGTTTTATTTTTTATCATGTCAGAATGCGTTTTGCTTGTTACATACAGTAAATTATTAATTTTTTTAAAATAATCTTTTGTTCTCGATTTTTTAATATGCTCGCGCCCCCCTCTCGTTGAGTTATCACGCCCCTTTAGGGGGGTGCACCCCACAGTTTGAAAAACGCTGCTTTAAACTCTATTCTATTTTTAATTTCTCATATATCCCTCGTAAAATCTTATGTCTGGTTATCTTGCAATTTCAATTGTGTGTGAGTGTGTTTAATTTGTAATGGTCCTGGCCTTTAAGACTCGTTCGTTGACAAAAACTAGATATGCACCTAACGAGAATCTATCGAATTATTTCTATCCACCAATAAAACATCTATCCATCAATGGAGGTCACGCGAGTTATACTTTCGCGGTTGCCGCTTCTTATATAAACAGAGATTTCTGGTAAATCCGGCTCTTTGCTCTTTGTCTTCATCCTGTCTTAATCAGCGACAGCTTGTATATACGTTAGCTGTGTTTTGTGTCTTCTTGCCTGCTCACTGTACCGTCGGAACGCTGAGTTTATTATGAAATAAAACTGGATTATCAGACTACCAAAGACTGCTTTCTGTTCAATATCATCAATAAGCAACATCAACCATCAAATAATTATCTAATTAAGAAATCTTTACCACTCACCACGCCCTCTCAGTTAATCATTACCAATGGCGACGATTATTGTATATATATATACATGCATAATTACTGAAACATAATATAGAGGCTATATTTTTAGATGAAGCAGCTTCTTAGGAAACTATGAAACCACTTCACACGAACGCCATTCTGTAAAACTTATATTTTCAACATGGAGGAAAATAAGCAAAAAAAAAAAAAATTTAAACCCTTTTTCTTAAAGGAAAATTAACAAAAAAAAATTTTTTTGGTAACAAAAAAATTTAAGAATTAAAATTTAAAAATTTAAAAAAATTTTTCTTTTAAATTAATTTTTTATTAAACTTAAAAATTTCAAAAAATTTTTTAAATTGCCTTTTTTTAATTTTTTTCTTTCTTTTAATTTTTTTTTTTGATTGAATTTTCAAATATTCAAACCCGGTAATATTTCAAAATTAATCATTTTTCTCCCCCAAACACCCCCCCTTTTAAAAAAAATAATTAAAAATTTCCCGTTTTTCTTTTAAAATTTTGATGAATATCTTCACGGAGAGAAGTGTATTTTAAAAAATGAAAAAATTTTATTTTTTTTTTTTTTTTTTTTCATACTATTCAGTTAATTAGAAGTTCCATTATTGTCAAGAATTTATTAGAAAAATCGCTTTTTGAAACTTTAATGTTTCTCCCAAGCCTTTTATTAATGAGTAATTTGTCGAATAAGAGCACAGTTCAATATAAATAGGTTCCTTTTAAAGAAATCGAATGTTTACAGTATAATAGTAATAGTTAGGCTTAATGTCAACTCAAATTTTTATTTAATCTGTGCCAATTAAATACACATTAGAAATTTTACCGGAAATAGATTTATCTTTAATACATTTTAGATTTCTGCCTATTAACTTAAATTTTTACCTTAGGTGAAATCTTGTTTTGAATAGGTAATTATAAATTAAACCAAAAATTTCAATAGTTATTATATTAAATAATGTTATGAACGTACTAAAATACTACTGTTAATAATTGTAGAAACAAAGGCGCCTTTTCATCGCGCCACTCAAACGATCAAAAGTTCTCCAGACGAATGATAATATATAGAAAATATACAGAATTTATTTACATATTCAGTTCAAGCAGCATTGATTATGCATTACAATTCTTTTTTCTTACCGAACAAAAACATGTTTAGAATAAACAAAAGATGTCAACATGCCCATAACTTTAACGACAAACGACTATAAAAAAACAAATAAAAAATCAATAAATCAAATTTGGGGGAATTATTAAATTGCGACAATAATTATGGAAAAAATTTAAAAACTTAAATAATATCTAAAACGTAAAAATAGCAAATAAAATTAAAAAGTAGCTCAAAATAAAAAAAAATTTAAAAGAACTAATATTTTTTTACACCACGAAACAACTACGACCAAAAAAATGACGTGACTGCATTTTTGAACAAGCTACTCATTTTTTTTTTCCCAAAAATGTTAGGGTATCCCAACATTTTGGGATATACCTGATCTCAAGGGGTGTCTTGGTTAGAGTAGATCAAAACGGAAATTAATAAAATTATAACCCCACACATTTATCAACCTTAAAAATAAAATGTTTTAAAAACAATATCGTTTTTTCCTTTGAAAATCGAGATGTCAATAAACAAAAAAATTTTGATATATTTAAAATCCTGTTAAAATAAGAAGTGATACATGCATTATTTCCATTGAGAAAAAGTTTACCCAAAATTTCATTACTGTGTTTTCTCTGTTCCCTTATTGGCAAAGTAACTATTCTAATTTTTGTTGAGAAATGACGATGGAATCTCTTTATGTTGAAGAAATTCTTAAATCTTACTTAGTATATTTTTAAGGGGAAAACAAAAAATAAAAATCTTTCTTTAAGTATTTTTTATGGTAAAAACGATACATCATTTAACTCATTTAAAAACACCTTTTGGTTTGGTTTTAAAAATCTTTGTTTTATTTTTAATATAGTTTTAAAATTTTGCATCTTTCAACACTGTTATAAATTGTTTTTAAATTTCCCTTGTGAGGATCAAATTTCTTATAATGAAAGCCACATTGAATAAATTGCAGAGAAGAGTGTGGCTAATATCTGATTATTTTTTTCTACGAATGCCGAAACTCAAATCCTACCATTAGGGACGTTTTCTCCCAAAATTTTTTGACAGTAAATTTAAGCTTTGTGCGGGGCGAACAAAAATTCAGTGGTTGCGGGAAAAAAGTACCGTAAATCCAGAAATTTTGGCTCCCAATTTTGGAAATGAGATCTGACAGTCATGCCCTTCTAAAGTCAAAATTAATCAAAAGTTTTACAGCCCCAGGAACCCGAACGGGGTGCCGTTGAAGATTTAAAACCTTTTTTTTTTCGCTTCCGGGGTTTTTTTTAAAAATTTACTTTGCCTAAGAAAAAAATTTGGAATTAAAGGTTGAAATTCTCGTGGGTCTTTGGTCACAAGGCTCCCAGTAAAAAAATCCGATTCCCCGCAAGCCGGGAAACCCCTGAAAAAAGAAATTGAGTGAAAAAATTTTTTGTAACGTCTGCATTTTAAAATTCCTTTTTGAATTACGCAGAGAATTTTGGGTTTAAAACTTGTAATGCTGGGAGCTTTTGATAGTTGCTCAACCGCTACCAATAGCTTCAATCTCCCATCGGTAAAATAAAAAAATCTAGTGGTGGTAAAAACTAAAAAAAAAGTCCCTTTCCCCCTGATACTTCCGGGACCACAAAAACATGGTGTTCCCCGCGGGGAAACGTGTCGGGGTTTTCCCCGTATTTCAGGGGTTTGGGGTTTTTTTTAAACTTACTGGTTCGGTTTATTCAACGTGGGAAAATAACGTTTATATAACGGGAATATTTATTGCAGAAATTAACGCAAAAAGGGGGGTTTTGTAATAATTTTTTTCTCTGTGTAACTCAGTTATTCTGATTTAAAATTTCCCCTTTCCCCATCCTTTGGTTTCTGGGGTAACAAAATTTTTGTATTTTTTGAAAGGTTGAAATTTTTCCTTTAAATCCATACCGAAAAAGGTTTTTCAAAAGCGTTTAAAAAGGTAATACTTACGATATTTAGTGTCATTTGATTTAAAAAATAAAAATTTTTTTAAGGTGTTTTAAAAATTATTTAAATACAATATTTTTAAAAAAATGAACATAAAAAGACCCATTTTTAAAATAGTCTCCTTTTTTGAAAAAAGCTTTTTATAATATTTGGAAAATTAGGGCCTCTGTCGAGGTAAAAAAATTTTGAAAAAAAACTTAGAAGGGGGGAAACCGTATGACTACGGGGGGAAAAATTTTTTAAAAAAGGGAAAATTATTTTTTTGGAACTCGGTTTAAAAGTGAATTTTCCAAAACTAAGGGTTAGGGTTACCAAAAAAGGGTTTTTTCTATAAACAAAATAAATAAAAAAAGCATTTTTCAAAAAAAGAAAATTTTTAAAAAAATTAAAATTTTAAAATTAATTTTTGAAAATTTTTTTTTTAAAAAAATTTTTTTTGTCAAAAATTTAAAAAAAATTTTTTAAGTTTTAAAATTTAAGGACCAAAAAAAAAAAATTATCCCTTTTTGCTTTTAAAATCCCGGGTTTTGAACGTGACGGATCCTTTAAAAAAAAATAAAGGTTTTTGAAAACAATTTCGGCCGGGAGAAAAAAAATAATTTTAAAAAATAAATAAAAATTTTTCAAATTTTAAATTTTTTTTTAATTTTCAATTTTTGAAATAAATACCTGAAATTTTAAAAAACCTTGAATCCTTTTTTCCCTTTAAATGGTTTTTCATTTTTTTTTGTAAAGGGAAGGAAAAATGATTTGGGGGAAAGGGAAAAGAAAAATTTAATTTTGATCAAACCCCTAAAAGGGTTAGTTGAAATATAAATAAATGTATGGAACCCTTTTTTTGGAAATGCTCAAAGGGGTAAGATTATCCCTTTAGGACAACAACAGGATCCATCTTAACCCTTTTTCCTATTTTTAAAAAACGGGGGCCTTGGGCATCCCAAAGTCCAGTAAAAGAAAAAAAACCTTGAAATTTTGCATCGCAAAAAATTTGGATTCCCCTTTTTTCCTTTGAATTGAAATTTTTTAGAAGATTTTGGTTGGTATGGGGAAAAAAGGTAAAATCTTTCAAAGTTTTCTTTTTTTAAAAAAAAAATTCATGTTATTCATTATCTCCGTACCTTAGAAGTATGAATGGGTTTTAAGAAAATAGCACTTTTTAAAAGGGTTTTTTTTTAAATTATTCTCTTAATATATGATTAAAATAAGGCTTTTAGCAATATTTTGCAATGATTTTTTGTGAAGAAATTCAAAGAAAGTAGAATAAGAAAAAGTATTTTGAGGTAAAATGTTTATTTCACTTTGTTTTAAAAGGAACATTTTAAAAAGATGTAAATAGGAAAGTGATTTGATGTTCCCAATAATAAGTTAAGTATTCTATTCATAACTAGAGTCGTTTATGTACCCTTTTTAAAAAATGCATTACGTAATATTTTTTTCGCAATAATTTTTGAGAAACATTTTACAATAATCAATAGCTCAGCTTAAAGAAAATACTAAACGGGCTTTTTGGTCCAAAGAAAATTTCTGTTTTTCTTTTCAGTCATCAAATTATTTCTTGTGGTTTAATTGTGCTCATTCACGAAGGAAAATAAACTGGGAAAAACTCGTCAAATAAATTATGTAACCAAAAATTGTTTTATTTTGGTAAGCATATAGAGTGCTTTCATTTCACTTTTGATCATAAAAATTTTCTCAATATTGTTACATGATTAATTGTTTTTCAAATATATGAAGTCATGCAAATAACTGATAGATTCTTTCTCAGTGAATCAAATTATTCTGGATCATTCTAGTAAATACAAGAGATTTACTCCTTTAACAGGAAAAAATTAGCACGTAAAATCCAAAAATAAAATCGCAAATTCAAAGTTTATTCAGGAATATAAATCCATTATCACAATATCGCGGGAAACGAAAAAAACGAAGTCACCTTAAAAATATGAGTCCAGTGTTGCTCCTTTGTAATCTGGACAGAATCTTCTAAAGTATCCTCGTCGAAAAAATTATTCTAAAATCTTCTAGGTTTTTGTAGAGGCATCTGTTTTTGCAGCAAAATTTGATGACTTGGTGACATATGGCAATCCAATTTGTTGTCAAGGTCGCTGATGCTCAATAACATTTTAGTGAATAGAATTCTCTCTCGGCCTACAAACGATCTCTTTTCAGCCACAATACCTTCTCGGCCAAGAAAAAAAACAAAATTTAAACTTGTGTGTGGTACGTATTACCCAAAACAATTGGCGACATTATATGAAACGAAGCCCATGATTGCCAATTCAGCGCATACGACACATGCGAAATTGGAGTTCCCAATTTGACGAGTTATCTTGAACGTTGGTGATTGTTGCGATAATACATATAAGTACCCTATATAAACTCTCTTTCCACAACATCGCAAATGAAAATTCAACGAATATTTTGTTCTAGCAAAAATATTTTTTTTCCCACGTTAAGTTTGTTTCCCTTCAAAATTACCTTCCGATATTTTCTCTGTTTTGATACTCTTATTTTAGATTAATTAATCAATAATTAAATTTAAAATTATTGCGCATTTAACACGGTTTAATAACAACATAAATTTGTTTTCAGGGAAACTAAAACTAATATATCCTACTTTGTGAAAAACTTCTATGCAGTACGTTTTTTTAATTCAAGTAATGTGGCAAAAAAGATGCTCTTTTGATATACTTGAAAGAAGAAATCACACTTCGAACTTGCAAAACTTTAATTACTAATAATTTAAAACTGAATGCGAATGATATTAGTAAGTAGTAATAAAAGATTTTTTTATCAGAGTTATAACCCCAACTAAAACTACCTAATCAACACAACACTATAACATTTCTGCTGCGCAAAACGTTCTTAAATATTTGCTTAATGAATGTTCTGCGGTTGACAATTCCATTTCTGCCTAAGTGAGAGTTCACTTCATACAAATTACCATCCTCGTAATTGTATGCCACGTGCAGATGACGAAGTCGATATCTGAACCGGTACCCTAGTCTCTGAATTCATAAATCTTCATCAAGGACATGGAAGAAAGATAGTCTTGACATATTGTGATAGTTTTCTTAGTAATGGTGGATAGCGAAAATATTTATTTTAATTTTGAGTTGAACAAAAAATTATTTGTAACCCAGAGCTTAAGCAACTATTTGAATCTGAAAGAAAATAAATACTCAGGGGGGATATGTATTTAAAATAAATACAAAAACAATAATACAAGAAGACAATTTCTGACGGTTTTATTGGCATAAGACAACTGATATCCAGGGGAGTATATTGGGAGGGGGGAAGGATTCTGAGAAAACTGAAGAAAGAAAAAAAATTCTGTCCCTTTTACATTTTAATATTCTAGTTATAAGGGAAAGGAAAATATTTAACTTTGATGGGGGTGTTTTTTCTAACTCATTTTATTAATACTGTAGGCAATTACAAGAAAAATACTTGACTATTCCTTCGAAAGAAATTTTGTGGCCGTGGTAGCCGAGTGGTATAGGTATCGGATCGTGGCTTGCCTTGTCACGAGTTCCAGCACAGTGCCACTAAAGACCCTCCGTGTAGGGCAGCGATGCACGATAAATCTGTCGAGAGCTGAAATGTCCTCCCGTTGGTGTGGTGTGGCAGTTAGAAGAGGGGGGTGCCAGCTCAGGTGTCGTCCACGTCACTTGTCCCTGGTTCACAATTACGTGGTCTTTCGCCAAAAGCCCTAGTGTAGCTGAACAGTGCGACGTTAATAATCAATCAATCAATCAATCGAAAGAAACTTTAAAATATATCCTGTGAAATTATTGGTGAATAAGTGAGTGTTTATTAATGTTGCACTATAAGGCCACAAGAAGGCTATTGGCGATGGAACTTCGTAATTTTGAAACTCGATTCAATGCAAATTTTGGTAACACATATAAACAAAGACATGTTATTCAAACTACTGAAATGACTTTTCACCCATAATAAACTTATTTGTGCTCAATATATTTCAGAACTCAATTCCCGATAGCAAATAAAATGAAATTCGAAATACATTATAAGAAATGGAAATTTTAGAAAATTATTTTTGATGTGTTCGATCTTCGATCTTTGGAAAGTGTAATATTCTAAAATAATTTTTTTCTTGAGCACCTCAACTTCTTTTTTTTTATAGAACCTCGATTACTTTTTATGGGGATATCTATACAGTCTTGTTAATTCGACTGTGGTTGACTCAGATGAAGATCTCTTTGCTAAAATACCCGTAATTGCTGCACATGTTCATTAAATACCTTTAATCTTTGGTGGTACAAACTAATCGCTCCAGCAGCATTCTCAAGAATGTATCACTGTTGATGGTGCAATTTTAAACTGTTATTGTAAATACTCTAATGGCACTGACAATAAACACATTGGTTCAACACCTCAAAAACTGGGCTCACATAAGAGATAACTTTTCGTAGGATTGTGTGGTAAACTGATTTT
>BMAV01024604.1:0-17289 GCA_019973955.1 Trichonephila inaurata madagascariensis | reverse complement strand
CCTCCCTGAAATTTGCACCAGCTGGTTCTGAGTATGCGGAGACGGTGCAAAGCAACCATTGTAGTAAGGAGGGCATAACCCATATTAAGGAACATCTGCTTGTTGTTTTTCCCTTTTGGGATGACAATCATGAGTCACGATACTATGCGTTCAATAAAGCTTGTTTTTGTTTGATTCCATACCGTATGCGTTGTATTCCTTTTTCAGCGCCGATTTTTGTCACCCTTTTACGTACATAATACTTCCCTCATTTCAAATTTCATGTCCCCGGATGTTTTTTCGTAAGTTATGGAAAAACCCCCCTGTTGCTTAATTTTTGCACACCAGTGTATATACTTTAAACTTTTCCCTTTTTTTAATTTTTTTTTCTTGCTTAATTTTATGCTTTATTAATTTGCTGCTCCTTTAAAACCCAGATCTTGACAAAATGGAAATTTAATCAATTGGAAACTAGATTTAAACCTATTTAACAGAATTATTTACTAAATTGAATGAGGTTAATTTGCGTTACAAGTCGACAGATAAATTTTATTATAACAAGGACCACATTTCACCCTTTTTTCCCCAAAATTTGCTAAAGGAGTATAATAATGGAAGGGGAAAAATTTTTTCCCTTTCCCCAATTGTCCAGGCAATATACCAGGAAAAATGTTTTAATACATTCAAATTTAAAATTTTTTTAGTTTTTGAAACTAGGTTTGAGAATGTTTTGACTATTGTATTCCACAGTAGGCAATGAATTCATACGGTCACTTTGAAAAAAAAAAAGGCAGATATTACAAGAATTAGCAACAAGGAATCGACACTTAAGATCTTAAAGTAAAGTTTGGAAACCGATGTCAATAATTTTTTTAAAAGATATACCTGTTATTTATTCCATATTATGGAATATCTTGAGACATTTTTTTAATTGTTTTTCCGTTGAAAGGAATTACAGTGCGCTTGCCAATCTTAAAAAAAAAAAATAGAAGAAAAGATAACTTTTAAATGAGAATATATTTAATGTTAAACCGTGACAGGATTCATACAAATGTCGAAATTTTGTTATTGCATCCCCAGATTCATCCCTCTCCTACTAAAAAAGTATTTGTTTTTGCTCTTTATTTTATGTATTATTTTATTTATCCAAGCAATAATTATCTTATTAAAAATGTAATTCCTCATTTCCAATTGAAAAATTTAGAATGTTAGCAAAAACATCGAGTTTTTGTAACATTGATTGTTATGGGTTAAAATATTTTTTAAAACCAATATAGCGGCTAAGTGAAGTACATTACATGTTATTTAATTTTAACAACAATATACATGTGTGAAGTTCTCTCAGTCCAACAATAAGAAAAATTAAACTGCTAAGACTGATGTCTGTTTAGTGAGATTTAAAAGTTAAATATAGAGAGAAATATAGGTAATCTGTGATTGGACTTACAGAACTTTCCACAGACAATAATACGCGTGTAAATTTGATAAAGTGTTTTTAATGAGCTTTGCACTGCCCTTTATGTTTTTAAAAGTAATTAAAAATTTTCTGTATATCATTTTGCATATTCCTTCGGATATCTCAAATCAACAAGTTTCTAAAAATTTTATACTTCACTCGTTAATATAATCAGGAAAATTTAAATTCACAAAATAATTCCTATACATTATTGTATTACTCATAAATAAAATCCATGATTGTACAGTTGTCACAAGTTTTTCACAATGGTAATTCCACTCCTGAAATTCCTTTAAATATTGATCACAAATTCATTTTCATTGTTCCTCTTATCCTTAAGCAATATGCCATAGAAGTTATTTTTTATCAGAAGTTATTAATCTCCTCATATTTATCTAAAATGTTTAGCTAAGACGATTGACATCCTAATTTGTTGGTTTCGAAGAAAAAATTACTTGTTTAGTAAATTGAATAAAATTTCTATTCCTTAAAACTGACATAATTCTTTTTATGTAATTCAGTTTTAACCACTCTTGTTTTAGAAAATAGTTAAAAACATATTTTCTGGGTTGTGTGCACTAGAAGTCGGTGTTTTGTTAAATACTTGACGTGGATAGTAATAAGCTTAAAATACTGAAAAAAATGTCAGCAACTACTAAATATATACAAATGATATACAAGCAATCATATATATTAGTATTGATACTGAATAATAAATCGCAAATGCAACACCAAGAAAGATAAGTGATAGCACAAATCCAAATTTATTTTGTAGATAAATTACGTTGACGAAGTATCAAATGATTAAATTTATAGACTTCTGTGAAGTGTGGTTCCTGCCAGAATCAGTAGCCAGATAGCCGCCATTGTTGCAGATCACCGCCGCGACACGCCTCGCAATTAATTCAAAGAGACTTCCCTGGATGTGTTCTTGGGGTATGAAGTAGTCCAAGCAGCTTCCACACGCTATCGCTGGATCTGGTGGTGTGGCAGCTTTCGGGGTGAAATCTGGTTCAATCATTGAAACCATGGACTACATGTTTTTTATCGATGAAAGATCCGGAGAGTTGATCCGGCCAGGGAAGCAATTCAATCTTTAGTGGAATGACGAAGAATATTTGGGCAATGTAAGTGCCACGTGTGGTCGCGCATTATCCTGTTGAAATATGGCAGTGGTCAAGCCCTGAATGTAAGGGAAGGACAACTGGCTCCAATAGCCTGATGTAGCGTATTGGAGGTTTAAAGTACTGTGCAATGCGTACTGTGAGAAGTGCGCGAGTGGATATCCAATACCCAACCATAAATTAATACCTGGTGCAGGACTGTGTGTGGTGGTGCATAACGCAGCTGTTCAGCATCCTCTCTCCACGGTGTTTCCAGGAATCGAATTCGACTCATCGTGGTGGTTGCAGACAGATACGTGACTCGTCAGTAAAGACAACTTCATTCCCTTCCTGCCACCCACATCCCTCTTTCATAAAGTACTCATTGGCGGAGGAGACGCCCTGTAGCCCTGCGTCGGCGCGGTGGCGACTAGCTAATGGATCGTCTGCGGACAGATTCACCAATTCTGTGTAAACGTAAACGGCGTCGAATGGTATGCGCATACCTGAATGATGCGTTACAGAGTCAATATGCTGTGTTATGGTTCGTGATGTGCCTGAGTGATCCGTCACTGTCAGCGTACAATTTGCCTGTTTTCTACGTGAAGGGGTGCACTGAGGTGATGCGATCGACTACGTCTGTCCGTCGTACCCTCCTGCATCCAACGGTCAGCATATCCGCATTACAGCGCTGATTGGTTTCCTGTCCAACAACATCTCACTGATTTCCCTGAAAGATAATCCACAATCTCGGTAGGCTACTATCCTTCCTCGTTGAACTAGGATATTTTGATCAAAAGCTTGTCGCTGTTTTACGAGACATAAATCATTGTTTTTGTAAAAACCGTGAAGAAAACATACCCTGAACTTAAAATCGTCGAAATTCCAAGCATTAAATAGCTTTGTGTGGCGCCAGCAGGAGCGTGGATGTTGTGTCTGCGCTGAAATTTCACCATTACTTATGACCTCACCTCCGCAATGGCGTTGTAAATTCTTATGTTATTTGCATGTTTCCTTCCATGGTGTTGCATTTACAGTGGCCAGTAGTATGTGAAGGTGAACAAAACTTAAATTTTTAACTTTCATTTCTATATGAGTCTAGGAGGTTTTATTTAATTTATATATGTGGCTTTTTCTTCCCTCTTCTCGCGTCCTTCTATCTATATCTCTTTTTATACCTTCCTCACTCTCTCTCACATTGATCCTTAGCAAATTTGACGTGCGGCATAGCCTCTAACACTACGGTTTTAGTGACTCAACAAAACAATTTCTGGCCAAGGTTCGTGATCATCAGGGACCACTCAGTCACTGCAACCTTTCAATCTTTTAAAGACAGCAACTGAACTGATACATCATTCCTAAATTCCATTAATGACATAATGAGAAATTGATCCTATCTAAAGTAGCCTCTTCATTTTCACATAAAAAAAAAGCTTTGAGAACTAAAACTGGATGTAACTTTTAAGTATCATCCTTCAAAATTTACAGCCATAGCCTACCATGATGATAAAGTAGGTATTTTATATTATTCTTGCCGTAACACTTATAGTAAAACAATATACATTCCACGGCATGAGGCATTATATGTATAGTATGAGTTATTGTCGCGTCAGACTGACTAATTGACAGGAACATCTGCTCATGCACTTGAAGGGCGCAAGGGCGCGTATACTGAGTTGGGGCACAGAGGCCGTGGCCTTCATGGCCTGTCAGTACACTGAGTTAAGATATGTGTTATTGTAGCTTACTTCTATAAACAATCATATTTTTTATCTATTTGTAAAAATTTTCACAACCGCTTAAATCAGTGCAAAGCCAAAACCTTCTGTGTTTGATGACCCAATATCATTCACACCTCCATACAATAACAATGTACTGAATTTGTGGTAAACCTGACCATGGGTCTCGAATTGAATATGGTAAACCCTTAGAATAGGTTTGAGAATCTGCCCCTAGCAGACAGACCAACTCAGGATGTAAACACACTAACACAATGTGTGATGAGCACCACAATAAAAAAGAATATTGAATGAGAAATGTTTCTTTTTACTATAATGGTGACCGTATCTTCTACGCAAAAAGTTTTAACTTGTGAATAGTCTTTTACTAAATCAATGGTCAGTGAAAAACATTATCTCTCATTTACTTGCATTTAAAATAAGGACTAATCTATCGTTAATGGATCGCAGTATCTACTTCCCTTGGTTTCGATTTCGGTTGTGGCACTCATCATCAGTTGCAAAATATTCTGCCAGATAAGGATCTTTTCTGTTTCATTTTTCTATGCTTTTAATTCTATCCTTGAACTGTTTTAATAATTTACATTTCATTTTTTTTTTTCATCTTTAATAATTGATTAATTGTACTGCATATAATAATACAAGCAATCACGTATAATAGTATTAGTTACAGAACAAAACTTTAAATTTTTTTGAACTTCTATTTCTCATCTGGAGTCTAGGAGCAGTTTTATTTAATTATGTGTATGTGGCTTCTCCCTCTCTTTTCTCTCTCACGCCTCTATCTATCCCTCTTTATACCTTCCCCACTCTCTCTCTCTCACATTGATCTCATAGCAAATTTGATGTGTTAGCCCTCCTCAACACGATGGACTTTTAGTGACTCAACAAAACAATTTCGGCTATGAGTTCGTGACCAGAATCACTCTCGGTCACTATCACCTTCTAATCCTAAAGACAGCAACTATATAAATCGATACATGTCGCCTCCTAAATTCCACCTAAGGATACAATTAGTAGCCTTCATTTACATAAATAAAAAGCTTTTATAGAACTAAGACTTGATGTCGTAACTTAAGTATCATCTTTCTCTAAAATTCTATGCCATAGCCTACCATGACGATGCGCTAGTATTTATTACTATTTCGCCGTAACACTTATAGTAAAACGATATACATTCCACTATATGAGGTGCTATATGTATATATGAGCTATTGTCGCGTCAGACTGACTACCTGACTGAAACATCTGCTCTTTATGCACCCTGTAGGCGCTAGGTCATGTATACTGAGTTGGGCAATAGCAGGCCTTGGCCCTCTGCGGGCTGTGTCGCGACGCTACGAGTTAAGATATGCAAGTATTGTAGCCATTTCTATTATCAATCATATTTTATCCATTTGTAAAATCTTTTCACAAACTGCTTAAATCAGTGTTTCTCAAACCTTCACTGTTTACAACCCAATGTTCAAATAACACCCTTTCTATCACGCCCCCTCTTCTCCCTACCCACATACAATAACAAAATTGAATTAAAAGGTAATAATTTTTACACTAAAGCTACAGTACGACTTTAACCTTCTTATGTGCCATCGGCGTAGATAAGCATCTCGTTCAGCCGAAACGTTAATTGCCCTTGACGTATATATAGACGTCTTTTCGAAGTACGATCTTTCTGTACACTGCTACCCATAAAATTATTCCGGAAGTCTTTAGAATGCATTAAAAGGATCTTGATAATGCCTTTGCGAAGAATTTACTTATTCCAAAGGATTTGCTTTATTTATTCCTTTCTTCAGCCCACCCCTGATACATCAAGCATACGTTTTCCCAAGCATGGAAAACGGTGGAAGTACTTGTGGAGCTGTAATCGCGTAACTTCTTTGATCGGCAGTTGAGGAATTAATTATAAACTGTACAAATTATCAAGATAGGAGTTAATATTTCAGAGCGGCGTTTGCGCCCCCTCGTGTGGCCGCGGTAGCCGAGTGGTATAGGTATCGGATCGTGGCTTGCCTTGTCACGAGTTCGAGCCAGTAAAATTTTAAAGACCTGCCGTGTAGGCGGCAGCGATGCACGCTAAATCTGTCGAGAGCTGAAACGTTCCTCCGTTGCTGTGGTGTGGTGGAAGTTAGAGAGGGGTGCTGCCTTCAGGGTGTCGCCCACGCCACTTGAACATGGTCTGTACCACGTGGTCCGTCGCCAAAAAGACCTCGAGTAGCTGGAACAGTGCGACGTTACTATTCAATCAATCAATCAGCGCCCTCGTGGTGAGTTATCGCACCCTACAGCTCTTGAGCTTAATCATAATTCAAAAAAAGAAAAAAAAAAACTAACAAAGGAAAAGTATATATTACTGATAGAACTTGTGCAGAATATTTTGTAAATAAGAAAAAACGTGTGTATTTTATAAATACTACAAAACATTGGTGTAACAGATAATTCGTACTATGATATTGCCGTTGTGTATGAGCATTCTTGTATTTCCTGCAACTTCAGTAAGGTTTCTTTTACATTGAAGACTGTATATGTGCTTATTCTTTTAAAAAGTTAGATTTTAGAAAAAAATTACTTCACATATTGTTGAAAATGGATCTTAAAAATATTTTCGCGGTTAAAAAATACACATTTATTCACTAATTAACTTTTTTTTATTTTATTCAAAAGAGGTTTTATTTCAACACGCGCCCCGTCGGGCGAATTTCAGTGAGTATTTAATTGAAACTTTTTCTTTTTTCGCTCAATGTATACAAAAAATTAAATAAAATGAAAATTATTTACATATGCCACCATTATAAAGCGAAATCGCTTCTACAAACCGCATTTTAGATTACTAACATCAAACATTGCTGAAAGATCGATATTTTGAATGCTGTGTGTTATACACAAAGAACCAATCCATCTATTTTTGGTTCTAGGTTTCAGAAAAATGACGGCTATGTTGCTATGCAGGAGATGCGCCAGTCGTTATGCTCTAGAAGGACAGAAGTACGGCAGGGAATCGTGAACAGAGAATATGCGTGTCGCGCCTACACTCTGTTCCTCTTAACATACTAATTTTGCATTTTCTTGAAGTAAATGACGTTTGAATAAACATTTGCTCCTTTTACACTAGAATGCTCTTGGATAGGATAATTTACTGTTAACATTCAGTTTTTTATTGTATTGTATATTTCTCAGTTAATATATTAATGCAAATTTATTTTTCACGTGAGGGGTTTGTTCCCTATTGCGTATATAAGTTGAAGGGTGATGTACAAAGTACTGATATAGTTGAATAAATGTGGCATCCTCAAAAATATATCAGTTTTTTTTTTCTTATCCAAATAAATCCGAAATTTATTCAAGTGAAAATTTTTTGTTGTAAGTAAAAGCAAAAATTAGAATAAAAGAGTTATATAAAAATATTAAATTGATAAATGTTATAAATATTCCAGTGTCAAGTGTGATCACAACAAAACATCAAGTTAAAAAATAAATAAATAAATAACTTGTTAAGCATACCGTAAACGGTGTATATAAAATGCGCCGTGCATAACGCGCTAATCTATACTTTCAGCTCGGTAAATTTTTTAATTTTAGGTATATTCGTCGTAACACGTAATTTTCGAAGAAACTTAAAATGCATGCACGCAATGTTCTTAGTGTTTTTGTGCTCATTTATTCATGTATTATTCCGTTTAAAAAAATATATATATATATTTTTCGGAAAACTACAAACTTTTAAGTCTATATAGGATTATTTCTTTTTAAATAAAACAATATTTTAATTTAGGTAGAAGCTCTAATTTTTTTCTATATACTCATCTTTTTTTATTTTATAAAGCTATCATTTTATACGGCCGTTTTTGCGTACCTTTTAAATTTCGATCTTATTTTGTGTTGTATGCGCAAGTTATAATTCGGATTTTAAGGTAATTGTAATACTTTATTAAAACTAATTACTATTAAAATAATTATACTAAATTTACTTAAAATGTGTAAATTATGTTGCGCTGTAAATTATACCAATATTTTCCAACTAACATGTATTTAATATTTTTTAAAAAATATTTCAGGGTGAATTCGAAGGGGAAAAATGTTTTTCATGAAAACAGGAAATTTAATGTGATCGCAGGGAGAAATCTAACATATTTTTTCAAACTGCAGAACTAATTTAATTTGTTTAATTTATTAAGCAGCCCCACGCGTGCGATACTTTGTAGTGCATGGATATTTATAAATGTTATCATGAAAAAAAATTGTAAAGTGACAACCAGTGGATTTAAGGAACATAACGTTGAGCAGAATAATGAGACAAAACATATTGAATATATAGACTTCAGTAAATAAATAAAAAAAACTATGCTGTTAAATCACGTACAAAAACACAGGAAAGTTGTTTGTTTCATCAATACACAACAACCATCTACCATTTTTCAAAACAAGTTATTCTCTTGTCGTATTTTTTTTTTTTTGAAGAAAAATAAAAACTATTTTATTTTATGAAATGGGATGAACTGTAATGGTTTTAATTTGACTTTAAGCAACATCGCACTTCTAAATCAATAATATGCGAGGGCTATTGTTGGTTACGTACCTCGCAATGGTCACGTGACGAGTATGATGACAATATGAGCCAGCAATTTCATATTTCCAAAAACTTTGCCACAGCCGCCATGATAGGACTTCTTGAGCCTCGATGATTTAACGTGCTTCAGTCCTTCTATGATAATTAGGACTCGAACCCGCAACTCGATAGTGCTGAATACAAGTTCGTGGTCACACCACTAGGCAACGATGGCCATGAAGAACTGTTATAAAGGATGTTTTTCCCGATAAATGCAAATTATTTTGAAGTATCAATTATTCCGGCCCTACTATGTGTCTTCGAACTGATGATAGTTCAGCTGAAATAGTAGTAACTTTTCCAAGTAAAATTAATCAATTCACAAAGCATAACCTTTAGTACTTGATGAAAGTACAATTACCTCAAACACATCTCTCAAATTGTGATATTTATTGTCTCTGAGAACGATTAATTCAAATTAACAGATGAAATGTTAATTTTTTTTTAACTTAAAAGATACACAAATAGAGGAAAGGTCGTTTTCCATAGCTTTTGCACAAATATGATGGTGCAGCTTCTGAACAAATGATTCCTGATAGACCAGTCACAGAAGCTAACCCTTCCTGTCTTAGTGAACATTTTACACTGCTGGCCACCGTAAATGCAACACCCTGAAGCAAGCATGCAAATAACATGGAATTTACAACATGCATTAGCGGAGGTGAGGTATGCAAATGATTAGAATTTCAGCGCAGACACACATCACGTTCCTGTGGCGCCACCTCAAAGCGCTATTTAAGGCTTGGAGATTTCGACGATTTCAAGTTCGGCAGTTGTGTTTTTCTTGTGGTTTTATCAAAAGAGGATCAGTTATGTCTCGTAGAAAACAGCGATCCGCTTTTGATCAAGTATCCGAGTTCGACAGAGGAAAGATAGTGGCCTACCGTGATTGAAGATTATCTTTCAGGGAAATCGGTAGTCGTGTTGGACGAAACCAAACAACTGTAATATGGATATGTGACCGTTGGATGCAGGAGGGTACGACGGATCGACGTGGTCGATCGCATCCACCTCAGTGCACCACTTCACAGGGCAGTGACGGATCACTCAGTCACATCACGAACCATAGCAAAGCACATTGAGTCTGTAACACTTCATTCAGTGTCTGTGTCCATTCGACGCCGTTTACAGCAGAGTGGTCTGTCCCCAAGACGTCCATTGCTTGACGCAGAACCACAGACGTATCCGCCGCCAATGGTGCGATGAAAGAAGGATGTGGGTGGCAGAATGGAATGAAGTTGTGTTTATTGATGAGTCACGCATCTATCTCCAACACCACGATGATCGGATTCCAGTCTGGAGACACCGTGGAGAGAGGATGCTGAACAGCTGCGTTATGCACCACCACACTGGTCCTGAACCAGGTATTATGTTATGGGGCGGTATTGTATATCACTCTCGCACTCCTCTAGTACGCATTGCCGGTACTTTAAACAGCCAGCTCTACATCTCCGAGGTCTTGGCGCTAGTTGTCCTTCCTTACCTTCAGTGATTGGCCATAGCCATATTTCAAGAGGATAATGCGCGACCACACGTGGGACGCATTGTCCAAAGGTTCTTCGTCAATCACCAGTTAATTGCTTCCTGGCCGGATTGCTCTCCGGATCTTTCACCGATAGAAAACATGTGGTCCATGGTTCTTCAATGATTGAACCAGATTTCACCCCAGCTGCCACACCAGATCAACTTTTGGGAACGTGTGGGAAACTGCTTGGTTTTCTGTACCCCAAGAACACATCCAAAGTCTCGAATTAATTCGAGGCGTGTGGCAGGGGGTGATCTCCAACAATGGCGGCTACTCGCCACCGATTCTAGAGCAGGAACCACACTTCACAGAAGTCTATAAATTTAATCATTTGATACTTGCAAACATGTTATTTACAAAATAAATTTTGTTGTGCTATCTCTTGTCTTTCTTGGTGTTGCATTTACGGTGACCGCAGTGTATATATCCATATTCTTCCTATTCCTGCGAAACGAAATGCCCCAAGGTAGTAAAAAATTTTGTTGTTCAAAAATGGATCCCAAAATGGAAAAAGATAAGGAAAAAAACCCACGATTCTGGTGTAATGATTGCAAAGTTGGTTTGAGTTTGGGAAAAGTGTTTCGTTATAACCACAGATCACTTTGTGGAAAAGATGTTCTCTGATATGGAGAATAGGAGAAAAAAAATTTAAAAAACAATTTCCCAAAAGTTAATATTGCTATAAAGGGGTTGAATTTTCAAAAATAGGGGAAGACTTATTTTTGATTACATAATTTAATCTCAAATTAAATTATTTTTTACAGTATAAGTAATTTGTGAAAGTGAGAGGAATATCGATAAGTGAATAGTGCAATGTATATTGGATATTCCATAACCCCTTATATCTCTCCCAGCACCGTTCAATCAGTCTGATCCAATTTTTTACGCTTTTTCATACACTATAATTTTTTTTTCGACAGTTTTTTTTATTTAGTATAGTTCTAAGAAGACAGTTTAACGTACCTGTAATTTTTTTCTCTTAGCTATTTAGTAGTAGTGTCTACTCATCAAAATATTGTTAAAAATATTAAAAAATGGCTGTGTTTATATTTAAACAAAAACTATTTTTGATTTTACCAAAAAGCTCAAATACCTAACCTTCATTCTCCTTGTGGCACATTTACTTAACAAACAAATTAATTTTTTATTCATTTATCCATTCATCCATATACCAGAAAACATCTTTTCGCATAGGTAGGTTTTGGAAATCTGAAAAAAAAATCATCACAACACTCTAATATATATATACTTAAGAATATTTTAGGTTACAAAGGCATTAAAATGCATGAGATATTTTTATTGCTCACTGTTTTACGCAACAATAGAAAAATTATGTGCTTCAATTCTTTGCATGGATCATGATAAAAATGTAATTACAGAGATAGTAAATTAAAGATTAAATCTGTTCACACGCTCTTTCTACACCAATAATTCAAAGAGATAATTTCAAAGAAAAATATTTTCTAAGTATGTTTATATTTATAGGTGGAAAACAAATTTCTTATGAACGAGAAAGGAAAAGCTGTTCCTGAAATAAGGGATAATGATGTGGCCGTAGCCTATTGGTCAAGGTATAGGATCATGGCTGGCTTGTCACGAGTTCGATCCCAGTGCCTCTAAAGACCCGCTGTGTAGAAACGCGACGCAAGTAAAATCTGTGGAGAGTTTAAATGTCGTCCCGTTGGTGTGGTGTGGAAGTTAGAGATTAGGTTCCAGCTCAGGTATTGGCCTCGTCACTTCACCATGGTTCAAAATTACAAGGTCCGTCACCAAAAGTCCTCGTGTAACTGAACAGTGCGACGCTAATATTCACTTATTCATTCAAGGCCTAATGATTGATTTTACAGGTCTATTTTTAATGGATATAATAGGAAAATTTAATCAGCTAAATAAGATTTTGCAAGGGCAAGATAATTTAATAATCGATGTTTGTATTTTTTCATCAAATATTTAAATAATTATCGTTATTTCAAATTTTACTAGGAAATAACAATGTTCGTCATTTTACACTGTTAAACGACTTCTCAAAAAGCTAACCTAAGAGTTTCTCAAAATATGCTAATGGAATAAAGAAGTAGCTGAGTTTTTTATCCTTTTTTTTTTCAGATTTAGCAAAATATGATAAAATGTTTGAAATATATCCATGCCCATTTTGTGTGGCAGGAATAGTATTCCAAAAAATCCGCAAATAAAATTAATCATGTAATATTAAAAAAGAAAAAAATTTGCGTTCACAGGAAATTTAGTTTCTACACTATGTAAATAATCCTCTAAAATAAATAAATCCTTCGCAAAAAATGCCCAGGTCATTTTGTTGCATTCTAAAGATAGTGTACATAAAAGACCGTAGTGTACATAGTAGTGTACATAAAAGACCGTACTTCGGAAAGGTATATATATATTAGGTAGGGGAAAAAGTAATCCATTGTGTGTGTGTGTTTTTTTCGATAGATGGCTGAAGTGTCGATATCTCGTAAAGTACTGATCAAACAATTCCAAATTTATGCTCGTTGTCAAGGTGACATTTCACACTAAAAATATTCTTTTGCTGTTTTTTGTTTGGTCCATTCAGTTGTGAATTAAAGGGGGTTAAAAAGGGAAGTCAACAAAGAAAAAATTTGGTACATTTTATGGCTTTTCTTTGATAAAGGCAAAAATGCAAGCCAAGCTGCTGAAATTGTGAATGGCATTTACGGTGCCGATAGTGTAACAGCTAAGTATGTGCAAATTTGGTTTCGTCGATTCCGTTCAGGCATTTTTGATGGTAAAGATGCACCTCGCACAGGCAGGCCCGTATTCGAAAATGTCGATAAAACCACAAAAATAATCGAAATTGACCGGCATATTTGTAGTCGTAGCATCACCCATGAGCTAAAGATCGATCTTTAAACAGTTTTTAAACCAAATTTTCGCAAAGTTGAATTCAAAAGAAGCCCCGATGTTTGGGTGCACACCCAAATTTAAAACCAAAAACATGATGGACCAATTTCCATCTACAAGCATTGACCAAACGGAATGAAATCAACCCTTTTTTTAACCCGGATGGTGACTGGGGATGAGAAATGGGTCACATACAAAATATTGTGCGAAAACGATCGTGGTCAAAGTGCAGTGAAGCAGCTCAAATGTTGGCCAAATCAGGACTAACGGCCAGGAAGGTTCTCTTGTGTATTTGGGGGACGGGAAAAGGAATAATTTATTATGAGTTGCTTCTGTATGCCCAAACACTAATTTCAGATCTCTCCCTGTCAAAACCCGGACCTTTTTGGTTAAAGATTGACCAAAAACGGCCAGAATTTGGCCAACAGAAGGGTGTTGTGTTCCATCAGGACAACCCCAGGCCATCCCCGTCTGTGGTGACTCGCCAGAAAATCGGGAGAGTTTGGGTTTGGGGATTTTTTAAGGGCCCAATACAGTCCGTGAGACGAGCTCACGCGTTTTTTCAGGGGGCATGTTTTTTTGGTTCTTTTGGGGTCAGGTTTAAATGGAAACTTTTTTTCCAACCAAAACCCACTATGTGAAACTTGAATAAAAGATGCAAATTAGATAGTTTTTTAAATATCAGAATTTTGAGAAAGGGGAAAAGGGGATGGAAATTTGGGGGGGAATTTTAAAAGATAGAAATTGATGATTGTCAAGGGACAAAACCAAGGGGGTTATTCAGAAGATAGAGCCATTAGGCCGGTGAAAACCTTTTGCACCTTTGAGTAAAGACCCAACTCCCCTTTTTGGATTAGATCGGCGATCGGGGTGAAGGAGGATTGACTATTTTTGGGGCTTGTAATATTATAGGAAATTTTTATTTGGCGGGTTAGATATTGATAGTAGTCCAGTTTCGTTATTTCCCGGGATTATTGACATTGTGGGGTTTTCCCCCTCGTAGATTCTCTCAAAAAATATTATTATTATTTTAAACTGTTAGACGTTTTAAATTTTTTATATTCTTAATGAAATTAAAAATATGGATACGTCTAGTTCTTTTTTAATCCTACACCCCCAGTTTTAAACAGATAATCAAAGGGAAGGGTACCCCAAGGGGGGAATTTCCCTCTGGACCTTGGGAAACCAAAAGGATTACCACCTTTTTCTCGCATTGCTAAACTTCCTGAGTGATAAGAACTAGGGACCAAGAGGAGAAGATTGTGAAAATCGATTACAAGATTTTTTCGTCAATAAGGACCAAGACTTCTGAGAGAGGCATTATGAAACTACCTTTAAAGGGCAACAAAGTATGCAACAAAACGGTGTATATTTGAACCAAATCGGACAATCCGAAACATGTTAAATAAAATTTTGAATTTCATGCAAAAATAATGGATTTCTTTTTCCCCAACCTAATATGTTCGGGGCAATCAACACTTTGGCTGAAAGAGACGTTTATATACGCTGGTGGCACTAAAAGAGGTTGAAGTTAATGAAACCTTGGGTCAAAAGTACACTGTGTTTGAATTCAATACATTGTTATTGTATGGACGGGGTGAAGGAAAATTATGATTTGAATTTTGGGGTCGTAAATTTTGGGAAACTTTGAGAAGCACTACCCTTAACTATTTGGTTCAGACAGGTTTGAGTGGCCTTGGTAGCCTAGTGGCCAAGGTAATGAACTCGTGGCCAGCATACCATGATTTCCAGCCTGACGCCGAAGACCCGCCTGTAGGGAAGGTGAAAAAAGGACAATTTTGATTAGATGACTTTAGTCAGAATATATATATATATATATAACCAATTTTTTTCTAAAAAATAATAAATAGAAATAATAAAAAAAGAGTGTGTGTGCTAACGACCTTACGATAAAAGTGATGACTTCAAATTTTGTAATGTTATTTCAGGGATTAGTTAGATGAATAAAAAACAAGGGGATATTAGTATTGTCACATATAAAATTATTTATTCATATGTCTGTAAGCAGAAAGTAATATTTTTTTGCAAAATATACAATTCTATTTGTGAATTAATTGTATTCTAAGAAGGAAACAATAGGTGAATGGTAGCTGAAATAGATTATAAGTACTTTAGATTCAAAATTATTGAAATATCTAAAAAAAAAACTCCGTCCAGCATTGTTACGTACTTGGTCATGCTTTCATTTCGATCATTTGACATAATTAAATTGTGAATTTTGATTTTAAAAAAATCTACTAAAGGCCTTGATTTCTCTTTTGAAACATCTACTTTAAAATCATAATGGACAATTTGTTCAGAAGAGTTAATCCGGCATCACACAGTATAAGCAACTGAATTTTTGTGAATGAATTCGATAGTTTTCTCTACACTTTGATTTGGCGAAACATTAATAGTAACAATTAGAATTATTTGTCCATTTTCTGATCTATACATTTCGTTGCACAAATTTATCCGATACAGGACTCATTAAACTCAAATGATTCAGTAGTATTGTTACCATTGTTAAGAGCGTTACAAACCCGAGCCGTAACAGTGCTTGGCTTTTTAAAACGCATCATTCAAGCTCACTCTCCAGCAAAACGCGTCTAAAGAAGTTATTACTTCAAAAACGAGGACTATCGATAAATGAGTTGTGTAAGTAGAGTACATTGACCATTGTGACATTTCACGACGTTGAATCAGTCCGATTCAAGCTTTATTTCATTTTCCGTTTTCCGTCTTCTACCG
The DNA here is from genome assembly GCA_019973955.1 of Trichonephila inaurata madagascariensis. Classification (NCBI taxonomy): domain Eukaryota; kingdom Metazoa; phylum Arthropoda; class Arachnida; order Araneae; family Nephilidae; genus Trichonephila; species Trichonephila inaurata. The sequence goes on along the minus strand of BMAV01024604.1, from coordinate 1,250 downwards.
TTTTCGATAGAAGGCTTTTAAAAATTGTGTATACAAAAGAAACTGTTAAATGTGTGTATTCCAATTTTTCTTCTATTTAGTAGGTGTTCTCTCATTCCCATAAAGTGACCGTGGTAGTCTAGTGGTCAAAGTATCGGATCATGGCTGGCATGTCACGAATTCGAGCCCAGTACCACTAAAGACTGACTGTGTAGGGCAGCGATGCACGTTAAATCTGTCGAGAGCTGAAACGTCCTTCCGTTGGTGTGGTGTGGTAGTTAGGAGAAGAAGGTGCCAGCTCAGGTGTCGTCCTCGTCACTTGACCATGTTTCAAAATTACGAGGCCCGTCGCCAAAAGCCCTCTTGTAGCTGAACAGTGCGACGTTAATATATTCACTCACTGATCCCAATAAATGCTAAATAGTACTCAAATACTTCTGTTTTTCTTTAATAAAAATGCAATGACTTTTTACAATAAAAAGCTCCAATACCTGAACTTCATTCTCTTTGTGGCAGTACTTAATATACAAATTATGCATAAATTTTTATTTCTATTTTCTAATCATTTATCTATACCAGAGAGAATCTTTTTCTCATATAATATGGGCATGGTCTCCTAGTGGTCATGGTCACGGATTCGTGGCTGACATGTCATGAGTCCGAGCTTCGTTAAGCTGAAGACCCACCGTGTAGAAGAGTCGATGCGTGTTCAATATGCCGCGGCTTAACCCCCCATTGTTGTTGTGTGGAAGTCAGGAGAAAGTGCTCCTAGCTCAGGTGTCATCCTCGTCACTTAATGATCTTTCAAAATGACGAGGTCCGTCACCAATAGACCTCGTGCAGCTTTATTGTGCGACGTTTAATATAACTGTAACACATTCCATCATTATTTTTATACACCAGTGTTTTCAACTGGGCGCGCCCTGGGGGCGCGATAACCCTGGAAGGGGGGCGCGAGCATATTGAAAATAAAAGGTTTAAAAAAAATAATTTTTTGGAATGGAATAAAACAAAATGCTTTCTGAAAAAATAAAAAATACATATTTACACTGATATAATTTATATATATCATCTGATTTTTCCACTTTCAAAAGATTCCACTTCAAACGTTCATTAGCTATCTTTGATCCTAAAACCAAATAAAAAAAAAAGACATTTTATTTGCTTTGCTGCAATCCCACGATGAGAGATTTTTTATTACGTTTCTGTTAATCCGTAAGATACTTCTTTGATTATAATCTCTTTGACCTTCAAACTTACTGGGTTTTTGT
>BMAV01024603.1:269393-281533 GCA_019973955.1 Trichonephila inaurata madagascariensis | reverse complement strand
AATCCTCGCAGTCAGCAGCATCTCTTTTGGTGGAGCTGAGTCCTATTGCCACTTTAAAAACAACCTGCGGAAATCGTAGAAAACGTAGGAACGTTACAAGAGAGCTGACAATTGCAAAAGGTGTGGCTTCTAGAAAATGAGAGCTACTAACGGAAGTCGTAGAAAAAGTGTAAAGGCTGTATCACACGTACATTTTTGACGCATCTATTTCGCCCAATCTAAGAGTGAAGGGTTGACGTAAGTTAAACGATATACTCTGACGTCAGCTGTGCTATTTCTCGATATAGAAAAAATTCTCGCCGATTTTTTTGCTTCGGAAAACGAACATCCAATATTATTTCTTTTATTTCACTCGCGCTTTTATTGATGGGCATAAACAGAAATGGAGCACTATTCTGTTTAAAGCATAATACACCGTTCAAATATTATACACCATTAAAATATTATACGTCATATCTGATGCGTTTGATGAGACCGAAGCCGTCATCTTGGTTATGACGTAGGGCGCTGAAGAACTGCATTGGCTGGAATTTCAAGCAACTTTTATTCGGATCAACTTTCTTACCTCGCTGGAAAGAAAGTTGTTCGTAGACGTTGCTATGGCAACTAGGTAGAAATTGTGCGAAATTGGTAGGAAAATTGCTCGAAACGTGTACTTGTGCCAAGGCCTTAAGGACAAATAGAAAGAGCAAGCAAACAGAATGCGTTCTACTTTTGTCCTATTTATTGTGCTAACTATTAAGATGAAAACTGGGGACAAGAGTGGGTGCAATGTTGTGGACCTTGTTCATTATGGTTCCATTAGGGGTGTGTCGAGTTTGAGGGTGACTGCTTTTTTGTAATGAGTGTAGCGTGGTAAAAAGCCAGAGCCCTTATTAATTGTTGATTTTCTTAGTTTGCAGTAATTTGTGTTAGTTTAGTAGTTTACCTGCCTTTCATCATTTAATTATCTTTATTTATAGATTGAAACTTAGACATTTTTTGTGATACAATTTGTTCAATATAACAAAGGTTATTTATTTTTTTACTTCTTATGATTTTCGAAAAATATAATTTGTTTAATAGTGAATTTCTGCTTTGAAAAAGGTAAATGGACAGATGATAGTAAAAAATGCATTTTAAAAATGCAACCTACCCATATTTCCTGCATTTGTGACTCTATTTCCTAAAATATTATTCAAATGTGGGCATAGGCAGAATTTTTTGCGGAGATTCTTTATACATAAAGCAACAAGAGTTAGAGTTTTGTTCGTATACCATTGTAAAAAAAATAATCTAAAGTTTGAAAAACAAAAATGGAAAGTGTTTTAGTGTTGTATACTTACAATTAAGTGTTTCAGAGCCCATATTTTCCAAGTTGGCCTATATTATAGGATTTTATAAAATATTTATAATTCATACTTTTTTTTTATTCTAATGACTGTTATCATAAAAGTGATATTCCTTTCTCCTACATGAATTAACCTAAAATATTTTTGAGGTTTCCCAAATTATTTATAAAAAAAAGACATTTAATATTCATAATTTGAAATACATATTTCATATTAAAAGATTAATTTTTGTAGCTCTAATAAGTCTTGAATTTAGATAATTTTGATTATACATTAATTTTATGATGAAATATATGAATTACGTTAAAAATATACGTAGTTGCAAAATATTTTTACTTTAGAAATTTCATTTCTAAAAATATTTTTTTAAATTACTTTATTAATTAACAAGAATGATAATTAAAATCTTATATTATTTTTGGAAATGGATATGTTACCGTTAAAGTGTATAATTCAGTTATTTCATGGAATAAAACTAGGTATTTCATGAAATAACTAGACAAGTCAGTTAAAGTATATAATAGATGAAAAATTTGATACTTTACCTTGTTATTCTATGTAATAACTAGGTATTCCATGAAATAATTAAGGATAGACCGTTAAAGTTGTGACGGGCTCATCACGTTTTCTACTAAAATCTCCTCTTCGGTTATTTGGGCCAAAAAAGGCAAATTCTTTCCAACCAAATCCAGAAGCGAAGCGCGAATATGCAAGTTAGAAACCTTTTTAAATAGCAGAAGTTTAACGTAAGCGTATGACCTATTGGGAAGTGATTATGCTAGTCTAAGTTTAAGCGCGTGAACTGAAGAAAGAGAAGAAAGCTTTCATTGAGTGTGAAGCTATCCGTGACAAAAGCAATCAGGTCAAGGTGGATACTATTCCACACAAGATAAACAAAAGATATTTAAGATCCGAGAGGATTGCGTTAAACAAGAGATTTAGGTAGGATAATTCTGTTCTTTATTAGGACTGTGTATAAGTTGAGATTAGGAATAAGCGGGAAGATAGTGATTAAAGTCACGCTTATTTGGTAATACGTATTGTGTGTTTTCTCATCTCAGATCCGCTAAGTTAGAATACAAATATTATCATTGTTAGTGTCTAATTTAAGATCTTAATAAGGACATTTTAAGATCATGGCAACACCTGGTTCTTCATTCATTCCCAACCCCGCTAGTTCACGAAGATAACATAGAAGTAAGGTATCACCCACGGGCGAATACCTTACAAAGTGAAAAATAAACAATTTCAAAGATATTTTATAAATTAATTGATCATAAATAACTAAAATCTCTAGAAAAATATATTTTGTCTCTTTTTCAGATGATATAATTTATTATTGCTCATATTGCTAAAATTAGTTAAACAGAAAGGGGGGATATGTTGCAAAGATAGATTATTTTTAAGCATTATCAACAAAAATACATACTGGGAAGAAAAACTGTTGCTTCATAAAAACATTGTGTAAACTTTTTAAAACAAAAATATAAGTAAATATTAATTAAAATTTTACTAGATACCTTTATCTTACTTTTCATTACTTATTAGAGCAAGGATTGCTGTGATGACACTTTGGATTGAACTATTTATTATTTTTGAAACAAGCACACCTTTTAGTATTACACATTTTTTTTACACAAGCACTTTTTAAATCCATGTCCAGTAACGCAACTTTGAGCTGTTGCAACAGACCGAAACGTTGTGTCAATATTTGGAGCTTCTTCAACGGAAATTAATTCTCGCTGACATATACTGAACTGATATCTAGAGTACCATTGTTTTATTCCGCCTAATCAAAGAAAAAAAAAAAATTCTTCCCAGAGCAGCTAGAACTGGTTCAAGGAACTTTCAAGTATCGTATTTTATATTTCAACGATCAAGAAATCTTTATTCTACAGAATACATAGTTAACCCTCTAAGCGGTCTGCACTTAAAGTCTTGCCATTCTGGAGATGCTTAAAAAATGCACCGCACATATTTTTTTGCTTTCAGGTGGGGTTCTCAAAAGCGGTTGAGCCGTATTTTTAAGAATGCGCCTCGGCCGCTTTTGGGAATCTTGCTTGAAGGCAGAAAAAGCATCTCTGGAATGGCAGAATTTTACGTGCAGACCGCTTGGAGGGTTAAATCGTAAAATTCAATAATTTTATATACTTCGATTAATTTATTTAGTTCATTAAATACCTAGTTATTCTATGAAATAACGGATTTTAAGCTTTAACGATAACATATACATTTCTTTTGTTAAATGGATGCCAATACTAATTCTACAGGAAAGCAACAAGCGTGGTTACTCGTTTATTTCATATTCTAAATTATAACTTACTTGACATAATTAAAGCAGCACCATTAAAATATGGTTTGATTGTTTTTGGCATACTTTGTATTTCTTGTGACAAAAGAAAATTACTTCAATATGTAATGTGTGTGTGATTGAGGTACTATCAGCTATAAAACTAATAACTTCTCTCTTTTTTTTTATAACACAGGCAATCAGCCTATGGAATGGCATGTTCAGTCTCTGAAATAGAAGCCTCTTGTGGTCGCATAGCATACAGAGTCTTTTTTGAAATGGAGAAACTAAAGGATTCAGTTGTCTTTACTAAATACTTCTGCAGTCACATCGACTTTGACAAGGAAATTAAGAGTGGATTCTTCACTACTCTGCGAATTCCTGAAAGTCGGAGACATGTTTTTGATCAAGTAATTCAGGAGTTGAGAAATTAATACCAAGTGCTGAGAGAGAATGAATATTTCTTCAAACATGAAATAAAATTCATTTAAAAAAATGATGCTTCAGCAATTTATTTTTTTATATATTTCTAAGAACTAAAAGTTTATAGTTTAAACGAAATTAAATTTATTCCACCCGGTGATGTCTGCACAGTTTATTATAAAAAAGATTCTTTCACTTTTTTATTAATTTTTAAAATTGTTTTCCATTTATTTCTAAGATTATATTTTCATTTATAGTTTTCCTCCCTATAAAATATACAGTCCAAACCCAAAATTCCCCTCAGGGGGCTCACCTTCTTTAGGTGGGTACGGGTGTCACAATCCCGAGGTACCCTAGTGATCTTTTCCTTTTCCCAAGGGGTTTACTATCTTTGGTAAACACGGGTGTCACGATCCCGGGGTACCCCAGTGATCCTTCTCTATTTTCGACCCTCCATCTTGTCATCCTATTTCTTCTTTTCCCGTCCAGACCACAGACCTATGAATGTTTGGCGAAATATAGCCAAAACTGGCTCTTGCGCCATAAAACACCAAACTCAACTCAACTCAACTCAATCTAAACCCAATATTACAAATCCATCGTTACAGAACATTTTATTCGTTAATTCGGTGTTATTTTTAATACCGGAGTCCAAAAAAAATAATTACAAATTCTTTGCACTTACCTTTTGAAATAACATACATACACTTATCAATGATTTAGAAACCTTTGAATGCTGAGGATGAAGTATGCAATTTTTTTTTCTTATATCGTGGGTTACACATGGTTAGGCTGAGACTATAAGTATGTTGTAAGAGTGTTTTTCACAATGAATGAAGTAAAATAGGAAAAACGACACTTCTTTCATCATTAAAAAAAAAGGCTTATTGCTGGTGCTAATTCAGCTGAGGCTCTGATTTCGAAGACAGCATATCTCACTGGGTACTCAATAGCATCCATATCATGGAGAGAAAGTTAGGAGAGGTAAGGGGGGGGGACATCTCAGGTGTCGTCTTCATCACTGGACCCTGGTTCAAAATTACGAAGTCTGTGTTACCAAAAAGCCCTCGAGCAGCTACACAGAGTGACGAAAAAAATTCACTCGTTCAATCAGTAGCCATATCAAAAGTTCTCAAAAGCCGAAATCAGAACCCATAGTCCTTCACTAGAAGACGCAACTGTAGTTCGAGCACAGTTTTCCAAGAAAGAGATCAGCATCGTCTCTGACGAAATATGCAGCAGAACAGGAATGCACAGGAACCAATTTTAAAGGACAGCAATGCACAGACGGGTGCCTGTGAGAAAATCACTCATTTCGGCCCGAAATGCAGAAATTAGTTTGCAGTAGAGTCGGGAAAGGAGACACTGGACATTTGAGGTTTGGAAATGGGTCATGAGGCCGAATGAATAATGTTACATCTTATTTTGTACTAATGGAAGATACGTCGAATTTGACGAGAACCCCAAGAAGCCATGAATCCACCTTGCTTTACTCGCACTGTGCAAGTATCTGGGTTGGGAGTATCATGATATGATATGGAATTGGTGCCTTGTTGTCCCTCGGGGGTAAACAAATAGCCATGATATACCTATATATACTGGTATATCATGAGACTGGTGGAAGTCTGTTCTTCTGGCATGGAATTGGTGCATTGGTATTCCTCGAAGTTAAGCTTACAGTCATGATATACCTATATGTACTGGCAGGTGCACCCTGCAATGTTGCATCTTTTCCCTGTTGGTAAAGGATACTTAGTGGACTATCATAAGTGTTCAGAATTGGTTCAAGGAACATCAGTCAGACTTCCAACATTCTCCCTGGCCACCGCATTGCCTGGACCTTAACACTAGACAGACTGAAACTTAGTATATACCTATATTGCCCAAAATCAGTCAAAATGACTGCATTGTGAAAGAATGATTAATGTGCAGAGAAATTTGTTTAAAATTAACTTTTGATATTTTTTATATTATTTTCAGTCATATAACGAGTTATTAGTAAATATTAACAATAAAAAAAATCTACTTCACTTGGAAAAAAAATATATTCCAAAAATTCTAAGAAATTGTCCATTATATATGTAATTGTTGAAATCAAAAAGCACATTCAAAATGACTTCCTTGGGCAATCTAGTGTTAACTTCAAGGAAAACGCGTGGGATATGGTGGATACATGTATCCGACAGCACTCTCTTCTTTTCTTTTTTACAAGATCTAAAAATCTGCATAACTAATATATGGTAATCTGGGTACGAAAATAAACTCCAGATGCATGTGTACTAGATGCCTTAACTTATCAGAGCAGTTACCCGTGCAAAATGTAGTCGAAAAAATATTGATCTTGGATTAATATTTCGTTGTTCAGCGAGTGTAATAAACAATCTCACAAAAAATATCTAGACCTTTTATTCAACTGCTAAAAATACTACTGCCATTGGATGAAATAAAAATGATGCATGTCCTATTCAAAACTCCCGTGATAGGTTACACATATGACTCGTCTGCACCTGTAAAGTATAATGATTTTAAAGTCGAAATTTTCTGCTTAGAAGAAAGTAATTTCTGTTCCGAAAAAAAAGGGGCGTCATTAAAAAAGAAATCCAATTTGTTCTAATCCAAACTAATAAAAAAAACTTTCTGATGTTGAAACAATTTGTTAATTTGTGGTTTATTATTCATCTAACTAATGATTTTTGCCTTCATTTTAATAGGCGAAAAAGGAAAAATTCGTTAAATAACGAAATTCGTTAAATATCGGAGTGCAACTGACTGTAATTGTAATCTAAACTGTAGTTAAAATTAAAAGTAATTCTATCATAAGTCAGTATTTTTTCTTTACATCGAGTTCTAAGAAATCTTACGATGGGTTTTTACTTTAAGGGTTACGTTAAATTTTATTTATATTAAACAATAAAACTACTCTCATTTTATGATACTCTCATTAAATTGTTGCGTAAGTCTTGCTCTAAAAGCAGTAATGTTTTGTAAATAGAGATGTATTCCATACGGTTGCATTCAGTATAAATTTTCTTATGGGATAATGACGTTTAAGATATTTCTATTTAACGAGAAATTCTAAAATGCGTCAGCTGTGATGTAAGTTCAATTATCAATCTTTGAGTTATTTATGTAATTATCTAAACGAAATAGCCTTAGCTTTTCTTTTATCATCTAAGGTTATTTATTGAAATACCAATAAGATATGAGAGAGAGAGAGAGAGACACTCTTAAAGCTTTTTAGTCTATAAGTGTAACTGTTTTTAATAATATTTCATACTTATTATTTCCTTATTTTAACTATCACAATTAGAAATAACATGGGTTCATCTTTTTTCAATTTGCATTAGGAAAAAAAAAAAGATATTGTTTATAAACTGTTCTTCCCTACTAGTATGCTTGAAATGTATTTATTTGTTTTTGGAAGTGTTGTCAAATGAAATACATAGTATTAACTATATGTGATAACAATTTTATAATGGCAAACGTCTATATTTAAATAATTTCAGAAATAAAAATCTAGTCACACACTGTTTCACAAATGTAATTTAAGATTAATTTTCTAAAAGAAGGTGTAGCAATTTATACACTTACGGAACAATAAACAATTGTTTCTTTCATAATCTTCAACATTATACTTACACTACTGGGGTCATTAAAATTGCTTCACCAAGAAGAAACGCAGATAACAAAATGATATTTATTGGACAAATATATTATACTAGAAATAACAAGTGATTAAATTTTCAAGAAATTTGGGTGGATAGATCCGGATGATCAGTACACATAAAAACTACCTCTGGCAGTAATGGCAGCACTTATACGCCTGGGCATTGAGTCAAACAGAGATTAGATGGCAAGTAAAGGTACACATACCAATGAAGCTTCAACACGATTCAACTGCTCATCAACCCTAGTGATAGGCGTATGATGACAAGCCAGTCACTCGGCAACCATGGACCAGACGTTTTCTAATGACGAGAGATCTGGTTAACGCGCAGGCCATGGCAACAGCCGAACATTTCTCGTGTCAAGGATATAACACCGGGAACATGCGGTTGTGCATTATGCTGCAGAAACGTAGGTTTTCGAGGGGCTAGAAAAAAGGGAAGAGCAACGGGTCGTAACACAACAGAAATATAACGCGCACTGTTCAAAGTTCCATCTATAACAGTAGGAAGTGACAAAGACATGTATCCAATAACACCCCATACCATCACGCCAGTGATGAGCCAGTATGATGATGATGATGACGAATGTCCGCTGTTAATGTGTGTTAAGGTATGTGACTACCTACGGAGCACTTTTTTTGAAATATATAAATTTTCAACTAAATAAACACTTTTTTAGATGAAATGGGGCATAAAACTAGGAATTCAAATACAATTTCCTCAAAATTAAAAATAATTTTGGATATATTGGGAATTTTGAGGGAAATTTTATAGTAAAAAATTGCAGTTACGGTAAGGCTTGTATTGAAATTTTAATTAATATATTTAAATAATATATATATATATACAGTACATAAATAACATCCTTTAGTTGGAACTATAAGATTTGTAATACTTTTGAAAGTTTTTGAAATANAATTAAAAATAATTTTGGATATATTGGGAATTTTGAGGGAAATTTTATAGTAAAAAATTGCAGTTACGGTAAGGCTTGTATTGAAATTTTAATTAATATATTTAAATAATATATATATATATACAGTACATAAATAACATCCTTTAGTTGGATCTATAATATATAATACATTTTAAAGTGTTTTAAATAAGTTATTTTTTTCAGCAAGAACTCAATTTTTTACAAGAAACTAATGTTATTTTCTGATAAAAAGTGCAATAAAATACATAAATATATACACAGAGATTAGATAATAAATAGATAATATTAGATAATAGACTGCAGATAAAACTAAATAAAAAATTTTCTTAAAATTTCAATTCAATAACTTAAAAAAAACATATCCCTTTAGTGACCTTTACCGTGAAGCAAGAAATTGAAAAACAAAGTTTCTCAGAAAATGCATTTAAAGATTTTAATACAGTATAAAAGATTTTCTACTAATTATACATTTTTTAAATTCACCAAATTTATAGGTCAATATCTCTTTAGCTTCATGCTTAACTAATTTGGACCTTATTTCTAACCTTTTGATGTTTTCTGGTGAGTTTTATAGACTATAACAACTGTCGTTTTTAGTGAAATTTTGATGAAAAACTGCAGTTACACAAAATTCTAATTAATGTATTCAGATAATATTTATACAGTACTTGTACAATATCTTTGTATGTGTTAGAAATTAAAAGATTTGTAATGCTTTTGAAAGTTTTTTAAATATGCCAAATTTTATGCAAAAACATGATTTTTTTTTTAAAAAAATTAATGCTTTTTTTCTTAATAAAGCAATAAAGTACTTAAATATCTACACAGAGATTAGATATTGATTCATAACACAGATAGAACTAAATAAAACATGTTTTGAAAATTTCAATTCAATATCTTAAAAATGTTTTGTGTAGGGATTTACTTCCGGTTTTGTAAACTCAATTTCCGGTTTGCTAATTATTCTATAAATTTGCTTCTAGATATCGTAGATACAAAATTATAGAGTGTTTTTGGAATCTTAAATTTATGGGCTATAAAACAAAATCATAAAAGGAATTTCGAAATGCCAGACACGGATGCGGCCATTTTGATGCTGTAAACATAACCTGGACTCATTTAAAAAATGACGTCTTACCATTCGTGCACCAGGTTTGTCGTTGATCACACCATGGAAAATGCTTCCATCTGTGATGCAGCGCCAAGGATATCCGCAGCCATGGTCTCCGAGCTGAGAGTCAATACTGCTGTTCATACAAACGAGCTACGAACTGTTCGTGCTGAAACTTGTTGTCTTGCAAATGACCCAAATTCTTGACTTAAGGCTCGTGACGAGGCTGCATGATCCATTCAGGGCCATGTGGGTAACATGCCTGTTTGTTTTGATGCTAGTGATAGTGGACCATTCAGATCCAACACGGCTTTCCGTTTTACCGTCCTGAACCCACCGATTCCATATTTTGCTAACAGTCATTCGATCTCGACCGACGCCAAAAGCAGTGCTGCAGTACGATAAACCACAATCCCGGTACTCTTCAGTTCGACCTTTAACATTGTCAGAAACGTGCTGGTACACATGCTGATACTAGGCTTTACAACAACTTTTCACCAGGTAGCAACGTTCAAATGCAGTTTGTGTATGAGAAACCGGCTGAAAAATTTCCTTATTTAAACGTATTGTAGGTGTTTGCTACCGGTGCATGCTTTATCTGAATGCGATGAAAAGCTAATTATTTGCGTATCACAGCACCTTCTTCATGTCGTTTAAATTTCACATCTGTAGCATACCGCCTTCATGGTGTAGCAATTTTAATGGCCAGTATTATATGTTTTAAATTTCATTGGAAGTAAATATGTTGTGGTGGAATTTAGGTAACAATTTAAGCAGAAGGAATTCTGAATCAATTGTTCTTCCTAACATATGAAAGGTAAATATTTTTTTTAGCTTGGCACTTGCCATTACCCTATCATTTCACTGGATATTTCATGATATTGTAAGACTATGCACCATTTTAAGTTATGGATTTTTTATGACTTATCGTATCACAAAACGGGAATTTTTATATATAACGAGCTATTAACCCCTCATCTAACCCCTTGGATGTAAATTTCCGTAAAACCAATGCTTAATGGGTATGCGCTCAGCAAAAGAAACGTGCTTACCAAATTTCCAGCCTGTAGCTCCAATAGTTCAAAATCGGATTATGCCATCGCAACCCTCCTTTGTTGTCGATCTCCACAAAACCATTCTCAGCATATATTTAAGAAAAGAAAGATGCCTCCCTAATATCTAGTGAATACATCTGATAGTTCAAAAACGGGAATTTAACTGGATTTTCCAGCATCTCGTGTAAACTCATAGAAAGTATTGTACTACGTAGACTTTCTACTTATCTTGACCAATTAACTTTAATACCACACTTACAGTTTCTTTTTAGAAAAGGTCACTCCACAATGGATCAAATCTCATATTTTAGCCAGAAGATTAGAGATGCCCATAATCTCAGATCCACAAATCCCACAATAACAGCTTTCTTGATGTATCGAAAGCCTTTCAACAGGATCTGGAAATACAAACTCATTTGCAAACTTTACAGCACTTTAAAACTCAGAGGGAGAATTCTATCTTGGCTTGCTGACTTCCTAAGGGCTAGGTATATTAGAGTCAAGTTTCAAGACACCTTCTCGGAAAAATTTAGATTAAGCCAGGGTATACCACAAGTATCTGTTTTCCTTAAGTATTGCCAAAATTGAGGATGAAGCCAATTCTGATCACTATGTGGGATTGTATGCTGGCGATATAATAATCTGGAGCAACAATACAACTTTATTTAATGCTCAGAACAAAATTAACTCTTTCCTCCTTCGGTTGGAGTGTGAGATTAGTGGAAAGCATAAAATCTTTTTTAATACCTCAAAGTCTGCATCAAGTATTTTTACTATCAACAGACATCTGTACAGCTACGAGCCTAATATTTATTTACTGGGTAGTCGATTAAATTGTGAAAAACATCCCAAATATCAGGAGATTGTTGGTCAGGTTCATATAAACAATTTGGTTTGTAGAGGCAAATAGTGAATGAAAATTTTAAAATATATATCTGGCAGGGACTGGGGAGCGGATGCTCGGACCCTTCGAAATACTTATATTGCTCTCATTCGAACTATCCTTGAATATGGTGTACAGCAGTGTTTCTCAATCTGTGGGGCGCGCCCCCCTGGGGGGGCGCGATAACCCTTCAAGGGGGGCTCGAGCATATCGAAAATAAAAGGTTAAAAAAAATTTACTGGAATGGAAAAAAAATACTTTCTGATATAATAAAAAAATACAGATTTACATTGATATGATTTATATATATCATCTGGTGAAAAAAGGTTATCAAAAATAAAAGATTCTACTTCGAACGCTCATTATCTATCTTTGATCCTATAGCTAAATAAAAAAAAATATTTTGTTTGCTTTGCTGTAATCATACGATGAGAGATTTTTT
>BMAV01024603.1:247705-266580 GCA_019973955.1 Trichonephila inaurata madagascariensis | reverse complement strand
TGGTGTACAGGTATATCAGGTTGCCTCTGCTAGCAACCTAGATAAACTAGAAAGGGTACAACTCTCTGCTGCCAGAGTCATCCCTGGTCTCCGCAATAGCTGCCCGAGGGATATTGTTTTTTATGAAGCTGCCTTGCAACCTCTCAGGTTAATATGCAGACATCTATTGGATAAATACTTTGCCAAGCTCATCAGTTATGGTGATCAGCACAGAACATCTAGTTATTGGCACAACAATCGTCACCTTTAGAGAGGAAGTCGGCTTAGTTATGCCGAAAACGAGGGATGGTTGCATACTGAAATAAAATAAGTCTCTCTGGCCCGCTCTACAGATTGCTACGTCGTTCGATGAATTGGGCTTTTTTAATACTGAATTATCCTGATAAACTCACAAGGGCACTCAACATCCTAAGTATCTTAGGCAGCTTGCTTTGAAGACTATTCATTAAGTCCCATGTGACGCATTACAGATCTATACTGATGGCAGCATGGGTGCAGGCGCTTTCTAGGGGTAGTGAAATTTTCATCAAAAAGGGGAATGGAATTAGGATCTGTAAAGGAAATCCTGACTACTGCTCAGTTTTTCGAGCAGAGTTCTTGAGATATTGAGGAGGGTTGGAAATTTTGCTTTACTGAGAGTGTCAATACAGATATTTGGATATTAGATGACAGCCGCAGCTCTATTCAGCATCTATCTGAATGATGGAGCTATGATGACAGAACGACAATGAGTATTTTTCTGCTATTAAATCGCCAGAGTGGCAATGTTAGGATCCTTTTTCAGTGGGTACCGTCATACGTGAATATTTACGGGAATGATATTGCAGATGGCTTGGCCCGTAAGGGCAGCCTTAAAGATTCTATGCTTGGTGCCTGCCTTACTTTTTCAGAAATTGCTACACGAGTCAAACAAGATATCAGTTACTCTTTGAGTGATGCTTTTCTTAGGACAGGCAGTAGGTGAGATGAAACTAGGCTGGGTTTCGCAGTGGACATACAAGAGCTCAACGGCATGTGGCGCGACTTAAAGTTTACTCTTCTTGTCCGAATTGCATTGTGACCCAAGCTGCTCCTGCCCACATCTTGGCTTGTATTGGTTTCCATAGGAGCCAACTGCTCTCAAGTCCTGCTACAGTTCTGTAATGTTTAAAAACGCATGGGTTCATGGACTTGATCTAGAAGTTTCTGTCGATCAAGTGGGATAATAAACAACAAGAAAAACGCGAATTTTTATTTGTATGTCCCCTTAACCATCCTAAGGAATTGTTTCCTACAAAACGCCTTTATAGAGAATCTCTACTCAAAAAATGGAACATGATTTTCGAATTCCAACTATGTGAGTATAATATTTCCGGAGAGAGTGAGGGAGTGACGTTTCCACTGTTCACATATAGAAATTAAAGCAATTTAATTTGGATGTCATAGTAAAAAATTTATTTGAAAGAAGTGAAGTAATTAATATTCAATTTATAAACACATTTCGCTTTTTAACTCTAAGTAACATTATAACATATCTAAGCAGCAATTATTTAACTATGATAAAATTGACAATTTCTGCAAAATCTGGCATATACGCACACTTTTAACACCAAAATTAAGATCAAAATTTCCGGCTGCGCGTTATACGACGGGTATAAAAATGATAGTTTTAAAAACAATAATAAAAATAGCGATGGGCATAAAGAAAATTATTTCTGCATAGGTCGCTATACTGTTTATTTTAAGGATATGACAGACTTCGTGAACTTAAAGAAGTATAATTCTAAAAGTATACTTTTTTTTTTAAATCCTGGGTTAATACCTCGAATAAATGACTTAAAAACATAAGAGCACTACATACGTACATTTTAGGTTTCTTCGTAAAAAAAAAATATGTGCGTTATACCGCGAATATACATCAAAATTAAAAAATGCAGCTTGAAAGTATAGATGCGTGTTATACGCCGAATTTTACGGTAGTTCCCTTAGCATTTAATTTTCGTATATTGAACGCTAGGAAAATTATGTAGTATACCAGTGATTCTCAAACTGGGGAGCGCGTTCCTAGATGGGCGTGATTACCTTACATGGGGGTCCCGAGCATATAAAAAAAACGTAAATAAAAGATTTTTTGAAAAAACAAATAATAGTTAAAAGTAATTTATTTAAAATATCTGTTATTTAAAATATCTATTACTTAAAAGTAACACATAAAAAACTTAATAATTATCCTGATAATTTGTTCGGTGTATAATTAAAGTCGTATTTTAGCTTCAACGAGTCGTATTGTTCTTATTATTATTACATTCAATACATTGTTATTATATGTTGGGGGGGGCGATGAAAATTGATCGAAAATTGTGTCACAAATACTGAGATTTCGAAAAGCACTGTAGACTACCCATAATTATATAATAATGGAATCACTTATATAATTTTAATAGTACTTAAATTATTACATTCATTCGTATTTTATGATTTAAACTAAGTGAAAATTAGACTAAGCATTGCTATGTTTTAGTACAGTGTTTCTCAAACTTTCAATAATTGCGGTCCAATATTCAATCCTATAATCTTCATTGTATCCCCTCTCATACAATAACTATGTATTGAATAACTACTGCATTCTGACGCTAAAACTGCAATGCGACTTTAACCTTTAAGTACCTCACCGCATATATAAACGTGCCGCTCAGCCAAAGCGTTAATTGTCCTGGACGTATATATATGTCTTTCTGAAGTACGATATGGAAATGGTAGCCGAGTGGTATAGGTATCGTATAGGTATAGGTATCGGATCGAGGCTTGCCTTGTCACGATTTCGAGCCTAGTACCACTAAAAACCCGCCGTGTTGGGCAGCGATGCACGTTAAATCTGTCGAGAGCTCAAACGTTCTCCCGTTGATGTGATGTGGTAGTTAGGAGAGGGGGGTGCCAGCTCAGTTGTCGTCCACGTCACTGGACCATAGTTCAAAATAACGTGGTCCGTCGTCAAAAGCCCTCGTGTAGCTGAACAGTGCGACGTTAATATTCAATCTATCAATCAATCAAATCGAAGTACGATCTTTTCTGTGCACTGCTATCCATAAAATTATTTCGTTGGCTTTAGAATGCAATAAAAGGATATTGACAGTGTTTGCAAAGGATTTAATTATTTCAGAGGATGCGCTTATTTTTTTATTCCTTTTCTCCCCCCCCCCCCTTTGAGGAGCGCCTATGTGGAAAATGGGGGCCAAGGGGAGCGAATTCAGTAGCTTTTAATCGACAATTAAGGGATTAATTATAAACCGTACAAATTATCGAGATAAGTGTTATTATTTGTAGATAATTTTGACAAGCCTATGCACTGGTAATTGTTAAACTTTTTCTTAACTTAGTACTGTTAAGAGGACATGGTACCCCCAAAATGTCCGACCTATCGTTTTTTTATTTTTATTTAATCATATTCTTTGCGTTATTATCCTTCGATTGATATATCATTTGTGCTAGTTGAAACGTTAGAAATCGATTAAAACTTCAATTGAAAACAAATTAGACAATTCTGCCACGCCCACTTTTAGAAAAAAAAAGTTTAAAAAAGCGTTATGATAAAAAAAATCTATTTTATAAAGAGAAATAATAACTGTGAAAAAAGAATGTGTAATATATAAAGCAGAATATTTCTGAGGCAATATATTAATGTAATTTTTCTTCTTTGTGAAATGTGTGCATGTAAATTTTTTGAATTAAGGCATTTTATATTAATTATTTTGTAATTTTAGTTCTTATTCCTGATATGTTTTTCATACAAATGTAATACTTCTATAAATGTGAAAAAAATAAACTAAACTTCTGTCGGGACAGAAAAAAAACATTTTTTAACATGTTTCTTGAATCTTCTTGTGCAATTAATACCTTCTTAAAATTGATCATTTATGAAAATGTTTCAGAGTTGAAAAAATACGAAAATGCAATTATTTTAAAGAAAAATATATAACTAATATCTTAAAATGGTATTTCAAGTTTATTTAAGCTTATTATAATTTTTTTTTCAGAATTATATACTTTAAAGTTGTTTTTCTCAGTTTGTGTTTTTAGAAACATTAGTGCATTCAAAATGCTAATCCTTCCACAAATATATACCAATCACTTCCGGTTTTTTTTTGTTGTATATAAAGCATGTAACAAAATAAGGGATCCATTTTGCTGCAAACTAAATACTTATTTAAAAATATTAAAATGTAAGAGATATTGGCTTTTTCTCTGATTTTAGCATGCATATCAACATTTTTTTTTCTCAAAAACCAATTTAGTTATTGTAAAATTGATCTCTAAAGCTGTTTTTAACATCCATAAGAATATTACAAAAATATTTCAGGTAAAAAAATTAATAATTACAGAAGGAGTAGGGTTTTAAAATTTTCCAAATTTTCTTCAATAACTTTAAATTTTTAATATTGTGTGAATAATATGTGAAAAATTTCATTTCGTATCATTTTCTGGAATAGAAACATTATATAAAATCTTAAAGTATAATTTTTAAATACATAAATGAAGAAAGTAGTTCAAAGGGTACAAAGTACTCTCTTAAATTAATTATAAAATACATAATGCAATACTGATACATTTATAAATGTATTATATCAGTGTAAATGTGGTTTTTTTTGTTTACTCTCAGTAAATTAATAATCGTTTGTTTTCGACTTTTCAATATGCTCGCGCCCCCCTTGCAGAGTTATCCAGCCTCCTAAGGAGCCGCACCCACAGTTTCGAGAAACCCTGTTTTAGTTTAATGCCATCACGAGCAATTAGCTTAAACTAAATATTTTAATATACGCTTTTCTTTTTCTTGATCATGTGAAGAAAATAAATAGTTTTTAGACTTCGTAAGCAAACTACTGGGATGAGAGAGTGATACAGATGTCACATACTAACTATTCCTTGATTTCGAATTCCCATAGCTATTTTTTTCTATCAAATCACAGCAAAGAAGAATGAAAAGAGCATTTTCCTGATAAGTACATTTGAGTAATCTCTCTTTTATGTGACTGATACGATATACATCTGTCGCAGTCTCAGAGATTACTTCTGATTAAGCATGTATCATACATTTTTTTTGCCCAACCCTTTTTTACTGCAACGACATATAAAAGCCTTGACTTTGAAAGGTCATTCACTACAATTTGTTTAAAAAGGTGTTTCGTCTTAATTGTGTGTTCTAAGCACTTTTCTTGGGTATAACCTCAAGAAATATTCCTTCAGATTCAAGATGATTGCTGCACTTTTAATAGCTGTTGTCCTTATACAGGGTAAGGAAAATTGTTTGATTACTCAAATGAGTATATTTTTATGTTTATATGTACCATATTTTCCGGAGTATATGTTCCCTTTCAACACAAAAGATGTGATCAAAATTTACAGGTGTGTAAATAATAGCTTTAAAAATAGAGAGGAGAGAAGCATCAGGGCAATTAGATCTTAAAGTATATGCAAATAAAGTGAAAACAGTTTACCACGAAATTGAAAGGACTGAAATATTTTTTCGCTTTAAAAGAATTTCAAGTTAAATCATATTGCAAAAAAAAAAAAAAAGAAAAAGAAAGAAAGAAAAATATTTCAACAAAAGGAAGTTTATTAGAGTATATTTTATTTATATGCATAAGTATATATGCATGTATGTAATAAAAAAATAATGAAACAAAAACATACACAAGAGACCTTAAGGAAATTTAATTCAAGATTTGTAAGTTTTTGTGTGCAATAAAAAAAAAAAGTTACTGAGTGTTGGGAAAATAATTTGATTATTTTTCTTTGCATTGTCTTTTTTAATATCAAATTGCGACACATTTTTCGATGTCGTACATGTTTAATTCATTTTAACATTGGAATTTTCGTCTAAATAACTGAACATTATTTTTATGAAGTTCGCATTTCGGACGACTTCAGAATAGGAGATGCATTATTCCTTTTTTTTTTTTGTCGTCGGAATCTGCATCAATAATGTTTTTTTAAACTTTAAACAAACTCCAAAATGACTTTGTCTGCTAAAATTGGAGCTGTACACACGTTGTCATCATCTACTATACGAATTCTTCCAATGATAAAATAGGACTGTCCAATCCGGCTGTATTTATCCGTATTTTGTTCATTCACAGAAGATAATTATTTTCGTAATAAGCGATTTCTGTTTCGTGGTAAGAGAAAAAATTACTTAAAAAACGTAGTTGTTTGTCTAGACCAGGAGTGTCCAACACGCGGCCCGCGGGCTCCATGTGGGCCGCCAGTACGTAAGTTGCGGCCCACCGACTCTTTTTTAAAAAATTTTAAATATCAGGTTTTTAAAGTTTTTCCATTTTAAAATTTATTTGGGGGGGATTTTTTATATATATATATATATATATATATATATATATATATATAAATCTACAATGTATTTGCCTGTTATCTGTTCTTGTTTTAAAATAAACCCTTTTTGATAATAGAAATGTCCTTTAGATTAAAATAGATTTATATTTTATCAAACAGTTACATTTGATTTTTCTTTAATAAATTACTTTTATAATAAATTCGGAATTGAAATATGCATATCCTTTACTATGGATGGTGCAGGATTCTCTGTGTGTGCGACTTTCATGTATCCTCCTCCTTTTCTGTTTGGAGTGCCCAAAAAGCAAGAGGCAGTCAGAGATGTTCTTTAAAGTTTAAAAAAATATTCAGGATGGCTAAGATAAAGGACAACGTATACTTAATCGCTTACGAATGTGACAGCACTATCAAATTTCAACAAGTAACGAAAGATTAATTCAAAAGGAACACACACACACCGTAATTATCAAGAAAATGACAACAGTAATATTTTATACATTATTTAATCATTGGATTATTACATTATATAAACATTATTATATTATCTATGTCTGAATGCATGAAAAATAATGCTAACAATAATAATAATTCATTCTGTTTTAGATTTTCACTCAATAAATGTTTTTTTTTTTTGTTTCCTAATCTGATATAAAAGTACATAATTTTATGTGAGGCCCGCGATATTATAATGTTTTTCCGAAGTGGCCCGCAAGGTCATTTGAGTTGGACACCCCTGGGCTAGACCGTTGCATTATTTAGGGTTAACCAATATTTCGTCATAAGCGTTTTCACGTTAAACGTATTCCCCTTTTCTTATATGAAGGAAAGGGAATATACTACGAACTGTTATTATTGGATAAAATAAAAAGCTCGTTATATTTGCATCTCATCTACTGTATCTTCAGGTATATCATCTAATTCTGTTTGTTCTTCACCATAACTGTTACTTTAATTCATAAATATATAATTATCTTCTGTTCCATCTCTAGATTGTAAGATATACTATTTTTCTTGATAGCTTTTTAATTGTGTCTTAGTTTCCCATTCAAACTTTTTTTACAATTCATTCCCACATTATTTCTAGATAAGCACGACACATTTGGCTTCTTTTTGCAAATATTTGTTCATATTTTTCACTCTTTGAGGTTTTAGTTTTAGAAGAATACCATTGCTCAAAAGCCTGATATGATACTTCAAATAAATGACTACAAGAGATAAAAGTATTACTCGCGTACATTTCTGGTTTCTTTGTAAAAAAAAAATAGAGTGTGAATTTTACTGTTATGCATAAAAATTTTAAAAAATGTGTTTAGAAAGTGTACATTTATTAGGTCTCATTATATGCCGGTGTGCGTTGTACTTCATAATATGTGGTAATTCTTTGAAATAGGGTTTTATATCAATTTTTGTATCATGTATTGTAATTAGAAATGCTAAAACAAGATATTTTAAGTGGCAGATTGAAACTCAAAACAATATGCATTTTCCCTAATATTCTCTTCTATCACGATAATTAGGAAAAAAAACAATCTTACCAATGAATAAAATATTACTGTGAAATAGCATAGATAAAGTTTTTAGAATAACAAAATATACAGACAAAATGTAGCGAAAAGAAATTTTTTAGGATATCCGAACGCGCGTTCAGAGTATTTTATAAAAATAGCATACGAAAGCATTACCAGCATATGTCCATTAATACTTATATCTAATTATACCACGACAAATTTAAAATAAATTATCTAAATTTTACAAAAATTAGAATTATAAATGAAACTTTAGCAATTTTTAAAAAAAAAATATGTGAAAGACGTTTGAGAAAAATGCAATTATTTTGTATCAATACAAGAATTACTTATATATTTTTATTACTTTAATATGCATTATATAATTTGCTACATTCTCTATAAAAATCCATGTTTTTATCGAGAGATTGTACTAAAATTTAAATGCTTTATTCAAATATTAAAACTTTGATGATTGAGTTAATGTAAGAGAAATTTCACTTATATACTTATGAAGTTATTATTGAAATAACAGACTAACAACTCAAAAAGTTTTCATATAGTAAGTATTGTCTTCTGAAGAAAATAATTTAAATATCAAATTATAAAAGGTTCATAGAAATATACATTTATAATATTTTCTGTTATCAGGCATACCATGATAGATTTTGAATTATTTAAAAAAGTCAATTTTTCGTAAATTAAAGGCCCACTTCTCAGTGTTTTTTTTTTTAAAATTTAACATAGTTTATTGCAAATTGTCTTCTAGCTAAAAAAGAAACAAAATAATAGATATTTCGTACAGCTGAAAAATTGTACTTTTCAATTTAATAATAAGAACTAATGTTTAGATCAAAATTAATCATTTTAACGAGTCCAAATAAGATAAGTTCTTACAAAAAGAAGACATTTATCCTAGTAAATTTATTTTTAAAAAAATTATTCATAATGGGATACTTTAATCTTTACGTATATATTTAAAGAGCATTCAGAATCGTAAATTTTAAACCTTCGATTAGAATGACAATTACACAGGTCATCATAATAGTATTAAAAAATTAAGTAAATTCTCTCTCCTACTTATTTCAACAAAGAAAAATTTTATTTTAATTATTTTTTATTAAATAATTGCAATTAAAATATAAATATGTATATACATATGATATTCAAAATATTAAGTCTCAAAATAGAAAGCAATATATTCCTTGCAATTTCCCCACCCCTCTCTCTCTCTCTATATATATATATATATATTGTATATATTGTGGACTATTTATTCATTCATTAAATTTAATTTTTCTAATAAAATAGTGCAGTAAAGCAAAATCACATTCTCAGAAACCAGGTCGTCCCAGGTGGGATTCGAACAATAGACCTTTGGATTAGAAGTCCAACACAGTCCACACTGCGCTACAGGGTCACAGCGAACGCTTTCTTTTTTATATATGCTGTTGGCTATTATTTTTGTGTGTTTGCTACTTTTCCTTCATTTTTTAATTTCAGTAATGTATTAATATTTGAAAAAACTGTATTAACATCAAGTGTCATCTACTACAAGTTTAGAGAAATGTAATAATTGTAATTCAATGGATGAATAGAAAGTATTTTAATAAGAATTGAAAATTTGTTAACAAGATATATATAGGAAGAGAACTAATAATGGGAATTGAATTTTATTTTACTTGGAAATATAATAATCTAGAAATGAATAGCTCTTGAGTACTATCAAAACATTATTAAAAATATGATAAATGTATTTTTAGAGATTAACAAAAAGGTCAATAATGATTTCAGTAGCATTTAAATAAATTCCTAATACACAGACATTTTATCTGATGAAACGAAGGATATGTAAACCAATGACTTATGTTTCCAGTGTCGTGATTGGAAACAAAATCCGTTAGGAAGCATAATGCGGAATGACGTACGTTAAACATGCCATAGTTTAATATTCCGCATTTCGGAATGATGTAAGTAGAGACCGTGAAATTCCAGCTCTTAAATCCATCTTGATTTAGACGCAAAATTAAGTACTCATATTTCAAGTACAGCTTCGATTTTTCAAATTGAACGTAATATATGATTTGGATAAATATGCGTAACACACACAAATTTTATTTAGTAAATTAAAACTAGTCTTTTATGTGTTTTCACTAATAAAATAACCAAAATGTTTAATGTAATATAACAAAAAAGCTATTTTCCTACATACATCTGCATTATAAAATATTTATTAATCGAAAAAAAAAACTAAGATTGCAGAAGATCGTTCACACTTTATGGAAACGATTTTGATTGTTAATTTCACACAGTTCCTACTATTTTCTCACTCTCTTCCTATATATATATATATATATATATACATACATATATACATCTTTTGTTCAAATTTTCAATCGTTAATAAAATACTTTCTATCTATTCATCCAATCAAGTTAAAATAAATTTTTTTGAACTTATAGTGAATGATACTTGATATTAATACAGTTTTTTCAAGTATTAATTCATTAAAATTATATTTAATTAATTGAATTAATTACGGGGTTTTTTTGACACCAACTTAGATTCATGTCCATTGTTGTAACAATGTAACTGTTAAAACAATGACAAAAGTTGGTGACGAAAACCGGTTTTTCAAACTAGCGGAAGCGGGTGTGCATTGTTACAACAATGCAAATAAATCATGCTCTTTTTTAATTATTTCTATTACTTCACTCTCTCCCTACATATATATATATATATCTTGTTTAAATTCTCAATCGTTAATAAAATACTTTCTATTCATCTATTCAAAATAGGAATTGACTTAGAAAAAAAAAAATTTATACTACTTGTTATCTATAAATGCTGTATTTTTTGTTGCAAAATGCTTTTATCCGATAGCCATGTTTCTTGACAATAACTCTAGCTCGAATTTTCCGTGAAAATAAACTTTCTCTTTGAACTGTCATGCCAATTTTACTTCGTTTTTTTTCAACTTTTTTCCAAAGTTTGTTCAGTATTCTTGAATGCCGTTTTTCTATGATACTTTCTTTGCTATATAAGCGGCAGTTGCCTTAGATTTGTGACTAGAGGCTTTGTCCACATGAAACTCAGATTTATCAATAGCCTTTCCATATAAGGCTGGATTTTTTTTTCTTCAAAAATTGGTTCTAAAGTATTCTGTTGATAGTCCAGTGAATTAGTTTGTTCTTTACTTGAGACTACTTTTAATTTTTAATTTGCCGTTATAACAAAACCTTGCCTTTATCATGAAATCTCTTGGGAGCTTTTCAGTACACTGTGAAAGCCCTTTCATTCCCACTGGGTAAGCAAAAGAAAATTGATCTTTTAATTTAGTCCTTTAATTATACCCATACCTCATGAATGTTACCAAAAGTTTCCACTTTTCATCAGCTTTAGTGTTTTGCATATAATTTTCTACAACTCGTTTTTCTTTCAGTAATATCTTTTGGCAAAAGAAGATGAATTTCATGTTTAAGTATCTATTTTAACTTTAAATCTTTATGAAAGATATTACTTACAATGCTGGAAGACATTTCTAATTTCCATGGGGTGAATCTTTGTGACGGCAAATTTATCAGACTGCACTTTCCTGATATCTGCCTGCTTCTGAGCAGTAGTTGTGGTCATGTTTTCATTTTTAATTATGAGCTAGATTTTTTTCTTTTCTTTCATATTTAATATATTATAAGCACCTTTTTTAAAATGCAATAACCAAGAACTTTACTCGGCTTATTAAATACGAGTAATTTTTCCTCGAAAAGTACAGTTACGTAACCTTGGAGCAATCTATCAATTTTGGGAGCCATTTTCAAAATAAATATTGAATTTTACATTCCAGTCAAAAGAAAACATTAGCTGAGGATTATTTTGAAGTTGCTAAAGTTTTATCTCAAAGTGCAAACGAGAAAAAAAGGTCGTTTTCATAAAGTACGAATGGCCTTTATTTTATCAAATATTTCATTAAAATATAAATTATTAAGGTATTCTGTTAACTTACAAAAACTTTGAATTTATTTAGCCAAGAAAAGTAAATAAAACTATAATTTTAAGATGGTATGATTGAAAAATTCAAAAAGTCGTTCCTACGGCCCGCTGAGAATCAACTGAGGATGTAGTAAGTGGTAAATTAAAAATAATTTTGTGGTGCGTGAACAAAATCAGGGGGGTCCTCAAAAGATTTAGTATAAAATAGAATATTGCTAACCCACACACAATTCCATTTTATGAAAGTCAAAATATATTAATAATACTTTTTATATGATACAAAATTTCTGAGTAAAGTATTATAGAAATGTACATAAAATAGAAGCGTTTCATAGTGGATGTCGGGTATAGAATCCGTGACCCATGGATCCAAAGCCAAATAACATGGCCACTTGACAAAAGTGATCACCTCTGTCTGGAGCTGTTACTGGCTTATATAGGAAACACTACACTAGAGTGTTACAAATTTTGGGTAATGAACGCTTAAAATAGTGTAAATAAAGTATATTTGGATGTGTAATATGTCTGTTGTATTTATTTCATGTTAAACTTTTTTAATATTCGCAAGCAACACCGTTCCTTACATTATAATGGCGATTCAATAGAAACATCACAAAATGTGGGTGATTGAGCCAAGTTGACATCATTTTATCAATCCTGTTGGCAACTTGGTGATTTATTGAACGAAGCGGAAGTTGATATGCTGTAATGCCACCTGGTGGGAAACTGCAACAAATAGGATAGCCCAAAAACCTTCTTCACAAAAAAATACATATACATGACTATTTTTTAATGATCGGTTGGACGGTGTTGAAGTGAAGTGAGGTCATATACACAAACATTAATTTATATATATATAGAGAGAGAGGGGTTTATTTTAGCTTCGCGAGCGCGACATTTACCCTATTCAGGGAATCAGAATTAAATATTTAATTTTTCTATTATGAATTAAAATAGAGTTGTTTGACTAGGAGTTTCATGGCCAAATTTTAGGGACGAAAGTAGGGTTTGCAATCCCGGGAATACATTATTCACATCCCGGGATTAGGATTGGACTCTTTTTTTTTTAAAAAATTACTTATACATTAGCATAGCTGAAGTTGGATAATAAAACTGAAAATATAATTAAAAACTGGTTTAATATTAATTTTATTCAAGCAAATAAATAAAACTTAATTCACCGTTAAAAACAAATAAAAAAAAAGTACATAATGAAATTAAAAAAACAATTCTTCATTTCTTGTGTTTCTATAAATACGCTTTTAAAAAAACACAGCCCGTCTAGCATTTCATTGTTTAAATGGCTTCTTATATTTGTTACAAAGTGTCCTGCCAATGAAAATGCTCGTTCGGATTCTACACTAGTCGGTGTTATCTCCATAAAAGAGGAGTAAGTTTTTTTTCAGGTAGATTCCACGTCTCCCTCCATTTTCAAAAAAAAAAAAGAAAAAAAAAAGAGAGAGAGATTTCTTTTTAAATTTTTTGATGGCAGTGTCTCAAATCTAATGTACTCCATATTTTGGCGCATATAACTCTTTGATAACTTTGCCTATTTCTTCTGCTACACTTAATGGATTTTGTGTATAAATGGGCCCTGTTATTTAATCAGAATGTGAATCAATTTGAAGTTACCTTATTTGAAATAAAAGACACAGTTACAGGAGCTATTAGTACTGCAATGGGATTTGAAGTATCTCAAGTCTTTCAAACAGAGGTCCTCTATTAAATAACGGTATTTAATTGAAGAAGAAACTGTGACAAAATCTATTCTTGAAACGTTGCGTATATTATTGTACAAGTATTACTTAGATCTGTGCGTTGAGTTTGAGTTGAGTTTGGTGTTTTATGGCACAAGAGCCAGTTTTGGCTATACTGCACCAAGCATTCATAGGTCTGTGGTCTGGACGGGAAAAGAAGAAAAGAAGAAATTGGATGACAAGATGGAGGGTCGAAAATAGAGAAGGATCACTGGGGTACCCCGGGGTCGTGACACTCGTGTTTACCAAAGATAGTAAACCCCTTGGGAAAAGAAAAAGATCACTAGGATACCTCGGGATTGTGACACACGTACCTACCTAAAGAAGGTGAGCCCCCTGAGGGGCTTAGATCTGTGCAACGTTTTCTCATACGAGAAATGAGAACTGCATATATATATATTACTTATATCACATGTAATTGCACAAAAATATTCAACGTACCTATTTCATGATCGAAATAAAAATTCTGAAAAAGTTAAACCCTTAAAAACTTTTGATGAGAAAAAAAAATTAAACCCTGGGATTAGCTTTTTTAATCCCGGAATTTCGGGTTTAGAAAAAATTCCGCCTGCAAACCCTAGACAAAAGGGGTTCATGGGCATAAGTGAGTTTCGGAACCACTGGTATACATAAATGATTTTAGAATACAGAGACTGAACTCTGATTGACATTGATGTGTATAGTCTACACGAATTGGTGTTGTACTCTGTATAAACATTTTTATAATACATAAAACTTATTAATGTCGTTTAATACGTATTTCCTTTTTTTTTAGGAA
This sequence comes from Trichonephila inaurata madagascariensis, assembly GCA_019973955.1. Taxonomy (NCBI): domain Eukaryota; kingdom Metazoa; phylum Arthropoda; class Arachnida; order Araneae; family Nephilidae; genus Trichonephila; species Trichonephila inaurata. The sequence goes on along the minus strand of BMAV01024603.1, from coordinate 252,226 downwards.
ATGAAGCAAAAGCTACAGGAGACAACTGCGGTGACGACCGAATTACAAAGTGCGAAAAATTATATCGCACTGCAGAAATTAATAAACTAGGCCCTTTTCCGACTGAAAAAGGTCTTGACAGAACGTGCCCGTAAGTATCGTTTTTTCCTAGAAAATACCGCTTATGCACTGATAATACTAAATTACTATAGAATAAAATTTTCAATAGTAGAATTTCTAAGAATTGAGTAGAAATAACAAGCAATACAAAAAAAGGAAACCTTTTAAAGTCAGTTCCTACTTAGGTCAACAAAGAAAATTTTTATTTTAATTAGATTTTATCAAACAATTACAATTAATGTAAATATGAATATACATATGGTAGAGTCACAATATTAAGGGTAATTAATTTGTATTAATTATTAATTGTCCTATTATCATCCAAAACAATCTTGTATACAAAATTTCAGTTCAACTGAATGCTTTAAAACTTGAGAAAAAAAAAATCTTTTAAAGTTTTGACCCAGGTCGCTAAAAATGAAGCCAATGTGACTGTATCTGTAATTCTTACATTAATTAGATTCAGTGCATCATAAGAAGTTATCCACATTTTGTATCTACTTTTACACAACATTAAATATATATTGCAAAAACGTTTTTCTACCATCTTTGCAGACATGGGATGACAGACTGGTTTATTCATTTTTACAACCAATTTCCTTTAACTGAAGACAAATTTTCAATGCTGATCGCTAGTGTAGCTAACTCTGAGGGAGCCCTGTATCAGAATTTCTTCGCTATCCTTTTTTAGGTATCGGAGCCCTGTTAGTGGGACTGTAATTATACTCATTGGAGCCCCTGTAGCTTGGGGGCCTTGTACCATTGATACGGCTGATACGGTGGTAGCTACTCTCCTGATGCTGATACATGTAGTTTCTTTGCTAAAGTTATTTCCAATCCACACTGTGCTACAACAGCCTTAATAACAAGCGATAAAACTTCTAATTTCTTTCTTTTCTCAAACCGGAATGGAGTTGGGAGCATTTCTTTACGTCGCGTTCTAAAGCTGCACGAGAAAAACTGGCGACGGACCTCGTAATTTTGAAACACGGACATGTAACAAGGGTGACACCTGAGCTGGCACACCCTCTCCTAATTTCTACACACCACCAACGAGAGGACGTTTAGGTTTCGACATATTTAAAGTACATCAGCTCCCTCTGCATGGCAAGACTTTAGCGGTATTAGACTTGAACTCATGACACACTAGCCATGAGTCCCTTACCTTATCCACATAAGTTCTCAAACGCTTACGCACAAAAACACTAAACATACTAATACTGGTCAAAAGACCATTTTTGCTATGCTAGAAATAGGTATGTATTAAATGTTGGTATGTTTAGTGTCAATTCTCTGTTGTCTTGATACAATGCGTGGAATGTGGTTTTGGGGGTTTGTGAAGTGAAACCCACTTATATTATATTGTAAATGACAACGCATACAGTATTTTTTAAATTAATACTGAAAAAAGGACTTAAAAAACAATTAGGGAACATAAATGAAACAATAATAAAAAAAAAATCACAGTCAATGAAGAAAGAGTTCGATTGAATTATTGATACCTAAGTCCAAATTTGGTGGTTAATACTTATAACAAAAGGAAGCGCATTGTAAATATTTTATTTTAAAATGCTTTTCATATTGGCATACTATTACTAAAATTACATCTCCTTTCCTAATTTTCAGAGATATACTGAAATTGGCGCAGTGCTTTGAAGACTTTTCTAATGAATGCAAGGATAAAAAAGAAGAAATGTTTGGCGTTTATACATTCGATGTAAAATTTATGAGAGAGCTCTGTAACAAGCAATCTTCACTTCGCTACCGTAAGTAGTAAGTTATCTTTTTGTATAACAATTAATGCAACTGCAGAAAATGTCGAATTAATTACAGTAATACCCTTAATTTACGCGATAGGTGAAACTAAGTGACAACCGTGTAAATCGAGGTATAATTATGCATATAAATTATTTTTAGATGGAGACGGAGACAAGAAAATAATAACTTAGCAAAAAATGTTTTTAATAAATGTTTAGAAAGCACAAATATAAAATCGCGTACCGAAGTTATTTAGATGTAGACATTTTCGTTAAATCTTACAAGTATTCTGCTGGCTCAAATATTTTTTTCTTCCTTTAAAAAGTCCTCGTAGAATGCTAATATTGTTTTTATTCCTTGTTTTGTTGAAAAAATTCTCTTTTCGGAGTATTATGTATTTTCTATAATTAGTAGCTTTTTTCAATTAATTTGAGGCCTGTCAAATTACCAACTATCATTTGATCTTCCGACTGAACTGGGCTTACAGACTCAAGTTCTTCAATGTGTTGTTCTTACTCGTGCATTTCTATGATTTCGTCGTCAGCTCCTGATTGTTAGAATCCAGTGGTTTTTGCATTTCTGAAGTCGAGATGCGATGCATTATTCATAGAGTAAACATTCTTTACGTCTAATAAATGTATTCCTTAACTATTACTGTCCCATTTCATTTAATTCAACATCCCAACCCTCATAACTTTTTTTTCCGTATTACTCCGACTAAACGTGGTTCACGCGCCCCCATATTCGATGTTGATTTGTTGTCTCCATGATATCTTCTATCACTGCTCTGTATTTGTCGGTAAATTTCGACAGCACCCTCTGTGTGCAGTCGTCTCTCGGTAATTTGAAGTTGGAGTGACTAATGATAAACTTCGTATTATCAAGAGTTCAAATCACCAAGATGGTAGGAAAAAACTCCCAAAATACACGAAAAGAAATTTTTTTCTAACACAATTAAATTAGAAACTATGTAATAAAAATACAATTGTACATATGTATAAAATTATTTCAAAGTATTTTTAAAAAGTATGTATTATATAGTATAAATACTATACAGAAGTTAAGAGTCCTGTCATATATCATATATCTTATTTATGTATTGAAAACAATTATAAAAATAATACATATTGTGTACATAATTAATATTTTTTGACGAAAAAATATGTTATCTTGTGACATGGCCATCTGTCGATAGCTATGTCTTGGGGTTTCAGCGTAAGTTAGAGGTGTGGGATTATCGGAAGGATGAGACATTCTATAATTCTTAATATGACTTTTATTAAGAATCTAACTTAAATTACTTAGATAACGAACAAACTTATATTAAGGGAGAATAAACCAAAGTACGCCGATTTAATTAACTCAGATCGCGCAATTACATCACTTATCAATATAACTAATTAGATCCACCTAATCTCGATTCAATAATTTACTAGCGTTCAGAATATAATCCTCCTACCTTGGTTGAAGACTCAACGATACAGTTACTTTCAGGTAGACTGATGAGCTCGAGTGCAATAGTATGCACCTTGTAAAGATTAGCGAGGGTGGGCGTCTCCGTGATTCCTGGGTAGCCGTCTAATTACACTTCTACCTTTTTTGAACTAAGCTTTCTCTAAATTGCCATCAATCGTGGCCGTCAAAGAACGTAGGAGTTATGTTAGAAGAAGAACGCGAGAGATGTCACAATCTTTAAAAATTTGTTTAATCTTCCTTCGGTTCCCTCTGACAGTGTCCCCAAAATTATTGGTTCTTTAAGGCAAGGTCTAGTCCGACCCATTTCCTATTGGGTGCCCCATGCCATAATTCACACAGATGAGTCATAAATGGTTATGTAACTCCGATACAAAATACACAATCCTATCCATCTCTTCCATAACAACGGACTAAACTTTATAAACACATGTGTATTAAGAAGACTTGTTAAGCGAAAGATATAGACGGCTGACAAGAAGTGCGGCCAGTCTATTGTCCACTTGAAAAAGGAAAGCATTAAAAGTGTCTTTGCTTGAGCAACCGGGAAACACATAGAAGGGATGGAGAACAGATGGTCATCGAAGGAGCTAAGTTACAGAGGAGATATACAGATTCAATACAAAACATGTAAGCTCCAATCTGTTTGCTACATCACTACGTGACAGTGAGAGTTCAAATTGTTGAGAAATATGTTAGATAACTTCGAATTATCGCGTGTTGTAGTTTGGCCAGCCACAGATTTTACTTTGAAATATTGAGTGTACCCAAACGTATTGTTTTAGTTCGACATGCGAAGAGGTTTGCTAGGGGCTGAGCATATACTTCGAATTCGCGAGAGGTTCGTATTATCGAAGGTTTACATTAGCAAAAGTCGACTGTATATATGTCGTATATCAATTTGACATTTTATACTAAGACAATAGTAAAAAAATGTCTGGTTTTTGAGAATTTTTTACGCAATCGGTATTCAAATTTAATAAATAATTTTAGTATACTTGTAAATTTCTTATACTTTTATACTTATATTTTTTACATAATTTTACGTACATAGATAAATATTCATATTTACATAAAGGTATCCGAATACGTTCGGAACCGTGGTTTTGCAAAAGCGAATAAATGGATAATTTTCATGATATTTAGTGTCACTTAGATTAGAATACATGTATACAATTGTTTTAAGGACAT
>BMAV01024603.1:223260-239233 GCA_019973955.1 Trichonephila inaurata madagascariensis | reverse complement strand
ACTACACAAAGCATTAATAAAACATACGTGCGTGCTACATAACGAAGCCCAAGACCCGGGGGGGGGGGCCCCAGAATCTAGGGGTGTTATACTAAGTGGCAAACGGAAGTTCCATCTCAATTGGCTCCCGTGGACATAATTAGTAATTGGTGGAAGACATTGTACGAGGATGTGTTATGTAAATTTACTTCAAATAAGCCGAGGTTTTTATTTTTTAAGACATATGGTTACGGTTATTGCCATCAGGTGGACAGCCAAGATTGAATTATTTATGTGAGAGTCCTGAGGGTCAAGTAAGCACCATTACAAATTAAAATGTTGTTTAGTTGAAATTAACGAAAATTATGTGTATAGATAGATAGATAAATATAAATGAAAAATGAATTCCTAAATCATATAAAAAAGTGTGTGCACTTATGTACGCACGTAAGAAGTTATACTTCCTTGGCGTAACAAGATTAAAATGTTTCTAAAAATCTTAAGCAGGGCAAATTGGGTCAAGGACGAAAGGCGGTCACGAGCAGAGTTGAATGATACTAACCTTCAGTCAATCGGACCAGCCAAACCTGGGATAATCACGATTTAAATAAATTTAAACACCCCCGCACAGGGACAATATGATCCATAATATGGGGAAGGGGTCGAAGGCGGGAATAATCTGTCCCCTTTTGCATATTTCTAGACAAAGCATTTTCGTATCCGTTCCTATGGAACGCAAAGCAAATGCTCTATGACACGGGGTGTATAGCTCAGTAGTCGAGCATTCGACTGCTGATCAGGAGATCACCAGTTCAAACTCGGGTGTCCCCTTCTTTAGGGAAGTGAAGAGAAATATTTTTCTGAGAATTTCGAAGGCGGGAATGATTTGTCCCGTTCTGTATATTTCTAGATAAAGGATGTTCGCATCCGTGACGGTGTGCGTCACATCCGTGACGGTTTTGCATCACATCCGTGACGGTGTGCGCGCGCATTGTAAAAATTTACCCTCATCCTATTTCTCTACCGCCCCAAAAGAAGTATAACTTCAAAAATTCTATCATTACAATCATCAGTTTAAGTATTGAGTAAAGCGAAAATTTCATACTATCCTCAGTTGTGTAAATTAAACCAAAACCCATGATAGGATAAAAGAGTGTCAAATACTGGACCAGCAACGATCATTTTACGGCCCTTTCAGCTAATATACCAATATAAAAATATCTTTGATATCATTCCCTATGCCATCCGATTTTTGCTTCCCTCACGTTTCTGAGAAGTGAAATAAAGTGTAAATTTTTTGAATATGAAAAGAAATAGGCCCCGAAACAAGTAATATAAAAAAATTAAGTCAATTCCTACTTAGATCAACAAAGAAAAATTTTATTTTAGCTAATTTTTATTAAATAGTTACAATTAATATAAATATGTACATACATAGGACAGAATCACAACATGAAGTGGTAATTAAATTTTATTAATTATCATTAAAGTATCGTATTGTCATCCAAAATAGTCGTGTGTATGAAAAATTTCAGTTCAACTGAATGCTTTAAAACGTGAGAAAAAAACCTTTACACAAGTTTTGACTCAAGTCGCCATAAGGGTCACTAAGTCACCCAAAAGGATGCCAACGAGGCTGTATTTGTAATTCTTCAAATAATTAGTTTTAATCCATTAATTTTTATTAATTATAATTAAATTATAGTATTGTCATCCAAAATAATTATGTATATAATATTTCATCTCAATTGAGCGCTTTAAAATGTATTTTATTAACGATTGAAAATTCCACCAAGATAATTAAATAAATAAATATAGAGAGAGCGTAAGCTAATAGTAGGAATTGAAAAAATAAGTGCTGGGAAATACCGAGTGTCCAAAAAGTATGACTAAACTTTCAAATATTAATTATAAGAAAAACAAATAAAGATATTCACATATAGTTTTTTATGTGTTCCATAAAGAAAACATTAAGGTTTTTTTTACAGTGCTTTATTGCACGATTTCGACGCGCGCATCACATCGAGTCGAAACGAAATTTTTAGCCACGTTCTGTAAATCTTTGTAAGATCGACAGACCTAAGGACCACCTTATTGCGACATTTCATTAGTGTCCCTCCTAGTAGTCGCAAATGCTGTCGCAAATTTCAAATTGAGAGAGAAGTCCACACACACACACACACAATTCCTGATATATTCAACTCTCTAATATAAGGAAGAACACCTTATAACAAAGACCATTGCTAGTCTAACCCGCGATCACTCGCGCGGGGTGTTCTCTACACCCCAGCAACAAGAAAATCCTCCCAGATTTCTAAAAAGAATGTGCAGAACCACGATTTTTTCTGTAGCTGCACATTTTAGCTCATTGAACCTTCAGGCGTGATGCAATCCCTCTTTAAGGAACGGTTGGAATGTAATGACCTTGAAAAGTGTATCTGGAGGGTTGAGAATTCCCGCGAGAAGTTGAGCATTTGTATACAGTCTGCTCTGAAAGTTTGGAAAATGATTAAAATATTATTTTTCTACTTTCTATACTATCATTATCTCATTAATTATAAAGTATATTTATTACTGGCATATACGTTTTATATACTGGTTTATGAAAAAATATAAAATTATGTGTTTTAAAATGAAAATTTTGTATGTTTAGTTTAAATTAATGTTAGTCTCATTTGTGTGCAATAAATTAAATAATTTTATTTGTATAATACAAAACACATCTTGTACTTTATAAATATGTATCATAATGACTTAATTTTTATTTTTATAATTAAATACACGCGTTAAAAGTTTGGGGTGTTCTCTACACCCCGCGAGTAACGAAGGTAGCAAAAACAGGCGCGAGTGACCGCGGGCTAAGAACAGGTCATTACAGAGGAATGAAGATTGATAGATATGGTAGAAGAACTTATAGGAATTTTGTGATAACTGTTTATTAAATAGAAGTAGCACCTACTCATATTCTGTTTAGCTGTCCAGCTATTCTTGCTGCTCTACAAGAAATAGGGGTCCTTTTCCTTCACAAACCTCTCTGTGGATAATATTGCACAGATTGCCAGAGCAGTCATCAGGACCCATGGTACTATCTGATTTGTTCCCGTCATGGATACTATATCCTCATTCTTCTCATCATCATTAGTGTCACTAATTGAAAAATGGCAAACAATATTTTTCCCGTATCCATACTAGAAGAAGTCCAATGGTGTTATGTCTAAGGATATGGATGGCCGTGCTATTGGATTTCCTCTCTCCATCCATTGCCCTGGGAATTTTTTCTCACTTCCATACACCAATGGGGTGGCACCCCATTAACGCTGTACATGTGTTGCAGATCTATATTCGGTAAACCATGCTAAGACTTGCACTTGTTCTTGCAGAAAGAAATTTTGGAACGAGAAAACAAAACCGCAAAAGAGAACACACAAACCATAAGTGAAAATTTTTGTTTGTATATTTTTAATTAATTTTTGAAGTACTTATATTTTTCGGACACGCTATATATATATATGTCGCAGGGAAATGATCAAATTAGAGAAGATTTCATCAAATCCCTGACGGAGATGATCAATTCACGGTAGATGTTAAAATAAGAACTTTGTAAGGTGATTTCTCTGAGGAAAGTAATTAAATCCCTAACCTGTTTCAGTGAAATGATGAAATAATATTGTTAAGAGTTTAGAAGTGTTTATATTGAGCAAATATGGTGCATTATTAAAAGTAGACTAATTAATACAACAATAATCATTGAATTAAAAATTATTTAATCGAAATTAATTTACAAAATAATGATAAAGTTGGTATTTTTTTAATAAAGTGATATTTGTAGAAGAATTTCAAACATTTTTTGTTTCAAAATATATTTTAATGTAGTACTTTAGAAGTACCCTGCTTTATTTGTAACAACTTTTTTTTAGTTAACATTTTCCTTTTTAAAATAGTTTTTTTTTATTATCAGAAAGTTTTTTTTATCAATTAAGAGAGCGTGGTTGAATTCCCTAATTTGTTTGCTTACATTTTTCAATTTAAGTTTTAAGATTCTAATTTTCAAACATACAAAAGTGATATACCAATCAAAAGATAATAATGCAAAGAATATAACTAAATCAATTTTTAAAAAATGATTTTTCGGTCATTTTGCTTTTGTGCGTCACTTCAGAAGACCGACGCACGGATGAGATGAGGGAGAGATAAAAGGGAGTGGTAACAAGCGAAAACAGAGCTCCTCAAATGCTGACTTGTTCATTTCATCATGTCACTGAATTAGTTCGGGGATTTGGTCAAACCACTTACTTACATCAGGGAAATGACCTCAAAGAGAAGTTATTTTAACATCTCCCTTAGGGATTTGATGAAATCCCTAATTTCCTCAATTTCGTGCAACATATATACTAATCTGCTGCAGCTTAGTTAGAACTTTAGCAGAAACATGACAGAACACTCTATTTGGAGAAGCAAAATGTAATTTAATTAATTTGCACTTTCATTGGAATTTTTACAAAAATAAAATAACTTCATTTACATCAAAATTTTTGTCAACGTAAAAACATTGAAACTATTCAAAAATATTTAATTAGATAAATATTCAATAAATTGATTCTAAATGTGTTAATGTAGATGCGGTGTTAGAAAAATTGTTGAAAACATTTTGTATTTTTAGATTTATTGTTCAAATCTAACGAGTGTTCTAACACAAGATTATTGTATTTTTAGAGCTAAGAGGTAAGACTTGGAACAAGTTAATAAATCACATTTGCAACAACAAACATATAAAGCATGCTGTTTTTATTATTTTGTGAAGGTGCATGATATCGCCTGATAAGCAACAGAACTATGTGTTTCATATGTCATAATAAGGTATAAGTGTACTAAAAATATATCATAATAGGGATAGGGTACCCCTGTACAAATGTACCCCCTGTAGACCAACCCCCATTGTTCAAATAATGCAACTGTTCATACACATTGCTCAAATTTTAAAACTGTAATTTTTGCCCGCATTATATATTTCTAAAGTTGTCAACTTTTTTGGCGACTTTGCAACCATGTTGGCGATTATTTTTGATGACCTGGCGACCATATTTATGCTTTTGGAAATTACTGGAAAAATCTACAACATCACGATCTATGACGTAAGAAAAGTTTTCGAAAAAGCACATAAAAGACGGTGAGACTCTTGTCAAAACTGACAGCTAAACATTCAAAACCCTTTTATCGAAAGTTAGTGGAGCATTTAAAGATTCAAAAACTATTTGTGTGTCTATAAATACTTTTGCGTATCAAACAAAAAAAATTGTTCTTTGTTTATTTACAAAATATGCAGAATGTGATACTCTGCCCATCAAAATTCTCAAACATTTATTTCTACTGATATAAATGCAAAACTTAATTTGCATTGGATGTTGTGTTCTATATTCTAATAACTTGGGTTCTTACTAAACTAAGGAGTTAATATTCATTGCATGAGTAATTTATGGAATCGGGTTATTTACTCATTTTTAGGTCTGAGGTTGGCAGACTTTTGAGAGGTTAGAAGCCAAGCAATCTGGGCAACAACATAACAAAACTTTTATAAAGCCTCTTATATACATACCCGGGCATACTCGTGTATATGCACGTTTCATATATTTGTATATTCGTGTACCGATCCTCACGTAAGGGTCAAAATCAAGGTTGTCGTGCTGAAATTAATATATATTTTTTTTTATATGAAGGACGTTCCAAAAGTAAGTTTTGTTTTTATTCAAAGATAAGGTAGTACATCAGGTGAGGCAAACAATCACCATTAAACTATGGAAGTAGCGTCCGCGTAAAAAGAATGACTTATGCACAGAACTCTGAAGCAGATAGAGCACCAGCGTACTAACATACCAGAGGTTATTTCAATAAAATCACGAAGACAAGCAGAAACGTACTCACAACGTGGCCACTGGTGGAAATGCGTGCTGTTATATCCAGTATGAATGGTCACATAAGATTCGAATGTTCGTCATCAATGAACATCTACAGATTGAGTATTGTGAAAAGACTATGCTTCGTCAAATGGTTAGTCACAGGTGTCACATGTTAAATAAAGGAAGGTAAAATGTCGAGGATGAATATCAAAGAGGGAGTCCATCTACATCCACAAATCAAAATATCATTGCTGGAAAACAGGACATAGTGTTAACAGACAGGCCCACGACGGTAATGCTGGTGAGCGTCTAAACTGTGCATTGCTCGTGATCAGGTTTATCGCATGATTGTTGACGTTTTGGGTTACCAAAAAGTAAGTGAAGAAAAAAAAGAGAACCAAAAACACAAAAGAGCTCCCTACAGACCATAAGATATTGGTGCATCATATTGCCTCAGAAACCAAGGCCACCATAATAATGTAGAAGTTTCCAAGTTCAATAGTGAAGAAAATATTAGTACAAGTTAGTGCTGAGGTTGAGCTAGCTGCTTGACAATTCTTTGCATCGTACTACAAGAAGTTTCAACAGAGAAGTGTCTTCAAACTGGTTGCACACTATGACAAATGTATCAATGTCAGTGAAGACAATGTAAAAAAAAAATAGTACACGGTGTTTAATTCATGATGCCATGTCGTAATATTTTGTAGCAATAAACTTTCCGTGCGAAAAAAAGAGAAAACTTAGTTTCAGAACATCCCTCGTAATATTTTACAGGAGATATGTGCAAATAGAAAATTTCCACTAAGATATCTCGAAACTGAAAACCTCGAAGCTCTTAATTGAAGACGCAGAAGTTTTCCTTTGTGGATGAGAGAGCTCAGTACTTGGAGAAGACAGCATTGGGTTTTTGTACACTTTACTCAGAAAGTCTTTCCAATCATGTGATGATCAGGAGAGAATACCTAGAAGATATTACATACCACCAATCTAGCATTCTTGAATGACACATTTATCAAGTAAATGTTATAATGTCTTAGGCTTAATTTTCTCAGGTCAGCTTACTAGTGTGTACATATTCCATGTAGGTACTCTAGCTACTGCGAAATATCAGATCCTTGCGTCACATGAACATAATATGACGATGCCATTGGGGGTGAATTTTTCATAATGATATGAGTGTCAGCAAAGTACACTTGTTGATGAGTGTTTAAATGCTTGAAACAAATGGAATAATGAACGATCTATCTATGATAAAATAAACGATAATCCGATGGATCTTTCGATTTGCTTCATTAGATTTGTTCTGTTTTTAGGTAGGAAATTTTTGCAATCTATAAGGAACTGCAGTTCATTGACATGACTTATGAACTTGTCTTTAGGGACATTTGGACATTCTATACAGCACCTCAGTTATTTGACGATTTTTGAGGAAAAGACAAGTCTCAATTTGCTTGATTTTGTGGCTCGGCTTTCTTCAAGATCCTCTATATACTTTCAAAGGGTCCTCACCCATATTGGATTGAAAGGTAACGAGGTAGATGATAGTTTGACCTTCTCCATTGCTGTCACCTTGATGTCTTACTCCTGCTGAAATCTATTAAAAGGATGGAATTAAACGTAATCTAGATAGTAAGTACCTCCTTCTCTCTCTTGACACTTCGGAATTAGGCCTCAGCAGACGGCTTTATTACGATTTTAAGTAGCCACATCAACAGAGTTGAATAGCCTTTCCAGAGGTGTCATTGATGCAAGGCTGATCAAGCCCTCTCCGGTCATATTCTTAATTACTTAAGTTTCATTGTTGGTAAAGTTTTAGGGAATTCTGTTTTATTTTTGGATTTTTAATGATTTCTCTCTCTGTGGTTTTATAGTTTCATTATATCTGCGATAAGAAACAACAAAAGCTCGGTTCCTAAATTCCTCTTCAGAGTGCATGCACAACATGCACGTGAGACAAGGGATGTTTTATGCATGGGTGATCCTTCCCATTCTAATGTTAGGGTTTCCGGCTACGTTCGGAATCGTGATTTTAAAAAAGCGCATAAATGGATAACTTTCGTTATATTAAGTGTCACTTAGATTAGAATACATGTACAAAATTGTTTTAAGGACATTTTGACAAAAAAAATTACTTAAATACAATATTTCGGCAAAAAATGAACTTAGAATAACCTTTTTTCAAAATGTTCTCCTTTTGTGAAAAATGCTTCTATTATAATAATATTTTGCCTGTATATAGCTTAGATCTCTGTACAGAGGCTCAACTATGATTTTTGAAAAACTCGCATTATTTTCAGAGTTACAAACCATTAAAATAATTATCGGCATTTTTTGCTTAAAAATTTCTCCCCTCTGTTGTCGTAAAACATGGATAAACCCACTTCTAAGTTATATATTCCAAAATTTCTAGTTGAGCCTCTGTACAGAGGTCTGAGCTATATATAGACAAAGTATTATTATAATAGAAGCATTTTTCACAAAAGGAGAATATTTTGAAAATAGGTCATTCTATGTTCATTTTTTTTGTCAAAATATTGTACTTAATTTTTTTTTATTGTAATGCTATTTTTAAAACAATTTTATATACATTTCTAATCTAAGTGACACTAAATATCATAAATATTATCCATTTATATGCTTCTGCAAAATCACGGTTCCGAACGTAGTCGGATACCTTAAACAGTTTGATTGAGTGAATAAATTTCAATGTCTCCTATTAATTAAGAGTACAATGGCTACAATTTTTATTGATACTCATTTATTTAAAATTATTTTTGTCATATAAGATTTTTTTTATCTGAAACAAGGTACATTTTCAAACAATAGAAAACTTCATTTGTAAGCTTATTTGATGTAACATGCATAAACACAATTCAAAACCAAATATTTATGTTTATTTGTTCATTTGTTTTTCAGTTAGACACAAAAGGGTTTAATTTATTATTTAGACAGCGGCGAAAAGTTTCTGTGATGTTTTTATTGTATTGAAATATATATAAATCTGACAAAGGGAATTAATTATCTTTTGTTCATATATATATATATATATATATATATATATATATATATATATATATATATATATATATAAATATTGATTCTATTGAGTTTATTTATTTTCAATTGACAATGAAATAAGTTATGAAATTTAAAAGTGATTTTGGAATATTTTTTAAAAACTCTTAGCTACGTATACGTGAAAATATCGTACACAGTAAAGCATAGCAGGAAACTGGTATAAAATAAAATAACAGATCATAATAATTAAAAATCATCAGTGTTGAGTAACGTTTATTGTAAATCAATCTAAATAATTGCACATAAAAATCAAATCTTAATTCTCTTACAATTTACAGATTCATATTGAAATTACTTTTCAAAAACAATACAAAAGTATTTCATTAATTTTGCAGTGAATTTACAAAGGAGAAACCAAAAATAAATAATTACTTGTAAAGTATTGCTGAAAAAAACCACAAATGAAATAATATAAAAACAAAGAAAATTATTAATTAGTGTAAAAATCAGAACTTATTGATTTACTGCGAAAAGATCATAATCTAAACCATGAAAGAGATCATTTTTTGCAAATTCAAATAGCTGAATAAGATTTAGCCTTTTTAGTATGTTTAAAATCTTGGATCATAAATAAGAATACGATCTTTGATAAATTTTCCATTATGTAAAATAAATAAGAAGTAATAAATTCAGAAAATAGTATACAGCATAAAATGATGTATTGACGTTTTCTCATCCATTTTTTTAAGCTTTTTTATAACAGCATCTCTATATGCTCTAATTATCGTAAATTAAGGAAAAATAAAAATAATAACGATAATTCAAAAAATTATGTGAAGAATTTAAGGAAAACTCTTATACACATTATTCAACACATAGGAAGGTATAACAAAACACAAAAAAAATCACCAAATTATTGTCTTATAAAAATTAGCATATGTACACAAGGAACTAATCGGATGTGTCAGTTTGAAATAGAAAAACACCTTTAATATGAGATATGATCCCACTGAGAAGCATTGCAGCATATACAATGATTTGTGATGTTCTCAATAATTTGGTCTACTAATTATTCATAGAGTGTGAGTCTTTGAATTTCCAAGGCAGTTGAAAGCATGGCTGGGCCGCTACAAGTCTTCCTAGAATGTCTAAAACATGCTCGATAGGGTTAAGGTCCGGTGATCAAGCAAGCAGTGTCATGCGCTGAAGGGCTTCCTATTCAAGATAAGTAACAACGATGCGAGCATTGTTTGGTCTAGCATTATTGACCAGTTGCACGAGAGCATCCCTGTTGCTCGGTATAAATGCTCGAAGAAGCATCTAGGATGTCATGACTATAGGTGGGAGTATTAACACTGAAACGGTAAAAGACATGGAGGTTTGTGCGTCCACCAGATATATACCATCTCAAACACAAACACTTTCTGATCCGTATGTGTCTCTTTCAGCGATGTGTTATGATTGAAAAAATGGGTTCTAAATCCTCAACAATTGAAAATAGGCCTGCTCTCGCAAAAGGGGCAAAATTTGGCCATCCGTAAAGAGAACTACCATCCATTGAGCTTGAGTCTAATGGACGTGTTAATGTTCCCACATTTGGCAGAACGAGAGATCCTTTGACAAGAGCAGGACGCAAAAGACTGGTCACCTTGCATAAATACCATTTCCGTGAAGCCTTTGATGCACGGTTGATATCAACCTTCCAATTCTTGCAGCGAGGATGTATCTGAGCTCAGACAGAGTTGCGGTTCCATTTTTCGTACTCATAATGGCAAATATCGGTCATTGGCATTCATGGTAGCATGTGGTCGTCCTTGGTTGAACCTCTTGGATGCCGAATCCATGGTTAAAGCTTGTTGCCAAAGTCTGTGAATCACAGACGGACATCCATTCAGCCATCTAGTCACTTCTATCTGGCTTTCTCCTGCCCCTAGTCTTCCAATAGCTCTCCATCGCATATATCGTCGGTCAAATGATGTCTGAAGGTCATTGTTACCATTTCTCTCTCGCTATACAAGATTTCTAATCTCAGACATGTAGCAACAGTCGCAGCCTTACTGTGGGACATCGCTTTTTATGTTCGTCGCAAATGATGTATTCCAATTGCATCGCTACTATTTTGGATAATGTAATATTGTTCAAAGCTTCTTTTACTTACCAACAGATTCAAATTTCATTGAGAATGTCTTTATTTTATGGCGAGTTATCACTATTTTTGTGATTCTTCCTAAATTTATGATAACCAGTGTTTGTAGAAAGATTTTTCACTTTGCTGTAATAAATCTACGTATACATAACGTATAGTTAGTAAAAATGGGTCGTAAAAAGCTTAATTTAACTGAAGAGGAGCGCCAAGAATGATTTGCCTCTGGGATACTCCCCATAACTTCCACCGCTTTCTCGAAAAATGCGTTTACGTCATACATTGTGTTGTTATAGATTTCTCCAGCAATTTCTAGATACATCTATATCATCACCAAGTTGCCAAAAATGCTCGCCATGTCGACAAAAATGATGCCAACTGTGAGCAAAGAGTATGAACAGTTATATAATTTCTAAAGTGGGTTTGGACCTCCATTAGACCAACAGGGGACACCCCCTCAATATAGTTAAAAATGAAATCCGAATATAGTAAACATTATAAAATGATGTATTAACGTAGTCCTCATTCGTTGTTTTGTGCTGTTTCTTCTGAATTATTACTTTTGGGTGATGAGTTTACTTCTATGCTCTATTTTTCATTTCTGTTAAAACATAAAAAAGAAATGCGCATTATATAATTGCACGACGAAGTTGTTATGCAAACACTGAAGTTGTTCTTAAAATAAACAGAAACTGCTTACAATTTATATTACCAGAAAGAAACTGTTTTTTTTGTAGTTTTTAAAATGAGTTTCAATTTTGCTTTACTCATCTTTTCCCGAAACCCTTACTGTAATTTCCGACTTTAATATATGTCTATTATAATTGCATTTTATCCGTTCATTATCAGCTAGAGAAAAAAATTAAACTGTAATATGTTTTTTTAAATTAAGTTTATTTCAAGATTCATAAGTCAGTTCATACATTTGAAAAATATGTATAGAAAATCTCCAAACATTAGGTAGCCAGGGAGGGAGAACCAATGGCACGTATTTTGGGCATACCATCGATCAAAACAATTTGCATTTTAGTTTAAAATAACAAAGTTCACAGTGAAGTATTACTATCAAACGCGAGTGATTGGTCAAGGTGCGGTGGGGTGCACACTCGTTTGTTATTGTCTTGCCTAAGTTACGTCATGAACTGCTATTGTTAATGATGCGAAGTTTGTTTATGCATAGCATAGTAAATTTCGTTGACACTACTGTATTTTAAAGTTTATTTTTGTTATATAAAATTTCTAATCGTTATTTAACGTGGCAAGTTCAGAAAAGAAATGCAAGATAGTGTAACAGAGGATTTTAAATTTGGTGGACTGAGAAATACGGCATGATTGGTAAAGGCAACAAAGTGGTGTGTATTTTATGTTGTGGAACAGTTTCACGTAGAATGTCGGTAAAATAGATTCCAGAGATATTTACTGGACTGTAAAACTGTTTGAAGAAGCTGGCTCACACGCCATTTTAACCATATTCTCATTTACGTGAATAATTGAACATTAAAGAGTCTTTTAGAAACCGTTTGGTTGATGATTCCAATTCAGCATGCATTCTGCTAAAAGTAACATCTTACAATCCTAATATAAATCATTTGTCCATCCAATCTGCAACAACAGAAGTCACTCAAATGTTACTTTAATTTGAATAACACGTATAACTAAAACATTTACTACTATACAGTGCAAAATGTATTTTTTTCGAAGTAAATAATTAGTTTGGAGTTGTTAATATTTAGTTTTATTATTTTCCCATAATCACAAGTCAAAATTATCTGACGGCACGTCTATACCTCATTAAACATTTCTTGAGAAAAAAAGGCACGTTGATCTATAAAGGTTCGCTACCCCTGCATTAGGCTATTACAAACATAAGTAGTTTAAATTTCGAGCAAACAACATATATACTTTGCCCTTAATGTACTGTTTTTACCAATTAAGATCAAAGTCCAACCCATAAAAACAGAAACAAATATTTTTTTAAAGTTTCTTAAGACATACTGATTTTAAAGTATTCATTTATCGTAATTTCCTCGCTTTCTGTGCACCCATACATTCGAGGTGTATTTCTTAGGTTTTAGTATATTCATCTTATAACGCGCCCATTTTCAGTGGGAATGTGAAGTGAAAATACGCAATTATATTATTTTTTTGAAATCTAGAAACAGTCTGAATAAGAACAGCACAGAATAAGATTAAACTTGTCAATTATAGATCATTATAAACTATAATATATGTAATAATATAAATGGAATGGAAGTTTATTATTTATTTATGAATCAAGTTAACAATGATGATGAAAAATGAAATAAAATTCGATGAAATGCCTAAAGATCTAATGAAAGACGAGTATACCGATTTTGCTTAGGTTATCCAATGATGAAAGTACGTAACGTATGGCACTTCTTTTAAATAAACAAAATGTAGATGTATGTAGAAACATAACTTTTATGATAAATTTTTCTCTATTTTTAAAGCTCACATTTTTATATCCGGGCTATTATGCACACCCCTAAACTTTGATCTTATATCTCGTGTTAAAAGTGCGCGTAATACGCTGGATTATACGATAAATAAAAACATTATGTTAAATGACGAATACAGATACTTAGTTGAACATAAAATGCAAAAATACATTTCTTTTTCATTATCAAGTTTTTCATTTTTTAAATACACACACACACACACACACACACACACACACACACACACACACACACATATATATATATATATATATATATACTTATTTGTAGTTTTTCCTAAAATAGTATTTGTCACTAAACTTTAAAGATTATCAAAAAGACAATTCCTCCTTCATTACATCTATTCCTGGATAATATCTTGTACTGAGATCCAAATTTAAAATGTATTTCAAACTTCTTATATTAAAAAAATAAATCCACTCTTAACTTTTTGTTACTTTTATTGCTTTGTTGTTAAACATTATATCTATTCCAACTGTAATAATATTTTGTAAATATGGATGTATTTTACATGATTTAATTCGATAAAAATATTTTTTAGCTAATGACGTAACTATTGTTTTTCTTCGAGAATTACCAAGGTGCAACAGGTGTGTGAATCAAAGTAAATTATCAAATTTACAGTAAGGCTCGCGCTTTATCATCTAACCATACCATTGCCTTCAATTTTCTTTTATCACATAGGATTATTCACTGCAATGCGAATAAGATAAGCTTCTGTCTAAGATATTTATAGTCTAAAGATTTTAGAGTTATTTTCTATTTCATTTTTTTAACCTTTTTACAATTACAAATCATAAATAAATTTGATATATATATATTTTTCAAACTTTCATTTGGAAAAAAAAATATACTTTTGAACTGTTCTTCACAATTAGAATGAATAAATTCACAATTATTAGTTTAAAATATTATCAAATAAAATATTTAAGATTTTGAAAAATTAAGCAGTATATTCATAATTATATTTGTTTCTTTCATATCGTTACGAATTTTGTATAGTGAGTTTTTTAAAATAGTGTAAATAATTTATATTTGGATGAGTAATACGATATTACTCTACGTTGTATTTATTTTATGTTGAAATATTCGCAAGCAATGCCGTTCCTTACATTGTAATGGCGATTCAATGAAAACTTGGCGAAATCTTGACTATAGAGCCAAGTTGGCATCATTTTAGGCAACCATTTTTGACGAATTGGTGATCATAGGGATTCTTCTCGAAATTACAGGAGAAATATACTAATGTCCCGACCTATGACTCAAGCGCTCTTTTCAAGAGAGATCCTTGAAGTGTATGAATAGAGAGTCACTCGACTGAACTTAATTTGTCTTGTTTTGACTGCTAAGATTAGTACTGATTTGGCTAAGAAGAGTCAACCAGCAATTAATTATTACTTCGGTTGTTGTGTGGGACGAGCGAGTGCTTGCGAATACTTGTATCTTAGACACTGATAGTTGCATTTGTGCATTCTTGAAGGTGTGAAAGCCATCCGAGATTTATTTTGCGAGTATTGCTACAAAACCCTGAATTTAAATGTTTGTTTTTTCGACAATAGATTTCCATTGTCTCTGAAAAACTGTCTTACTCTTTGTAAGTGATTGCATAAATTTCTCGAATGCGATCTATGTTACAATATAATTTCAGTTTTGTTTAAATTATCAAATTTGCATTTTTTTAATTAAATTAAGTACTAACTATTGCTATGTTCGAGTATCAAGCCATTATGAGAAATTATCTTAAATTGAATATTGTAATTTGCGTTCCTTTTATTCAACTAATACTATTAGCTCACTCTCACTTCCTATATATATATATATATATATATATATATATATATAATATATATTTATTACATCCGATATCTTTCCTCTTTGGCCTTGTAGTTTATACAACTTTTTCACTTAGTATTCTATTTTATTTTATTACCATATATATATATATATAATAATCTTAAATAATTTTAATCCACGGCCATTTTTAAAAATAGTAAATCACTTATTGAACAAATGAAAGATAAAAAAAATTATTCAGTCTATTGTTTAGATTTTGAAGATCTCTTTAACACTATTAATAGTGATGATTTGATTAATATACTTGTAAATTTACATAAAGATAATTTATTTAATAATGTTAATTATGATGGAGTTGGTTCACTAATTAGGTTTGTACTTAAAGAGAACTATATGTATCATAAAGGTAACTATTATCTGCAGATTAAAGGTTTGTCACAAGCTGGCCCTGCGAGCAACTGTCTTGCCAATTTATACTTACATTATTTTGAAAGTAGTTTTATTAATAATTCTAAATATTATATTTATCGTTATATAGATGACATAATCATTTTTGGCAAACAAGCCAATTTTATACCTAACATTAATTTTTATCCACAATATCTTAATTTAATACAGACAAACAATAACAACAATGAAGCAAATTTTCTTGACATGCATGTCAA
>BMAV01024603.1:190042-214128 GCA_019973955.1 Trichonephila inaurata madagascariensis | reverse complement strand
CACTTAGTGTTCGTTGATATCTCTCTCTGTTGGTCGAATTTCTTCATTTTCTAGCCGCCACTCCTATTTGGTGCTGAATCTTCACTGTCATGTCTTTTACCTATTTATCTGCAAGACAAAATAAATCAATTATTAAGCAAAGATTCGTGATTTTATTTTTGTAACTAAGCCTTTCTTTGAAATTTGCATTTATTAGTACTATCGATTTACTTGGAAACACTAAAAAAATTTTAACCTTCAGTTGACAAAATGGGATCATGAAATGGTTCCAAAGAAGTTTTAGAAAATGATGCATTTTAAAATATATTGCAACTCTTTTAGTGTTTTTGTAGTTGGGTTTTGTTTGGGTTTCTCTGTCTTGAAAAAAAATAAGTACTTAAAAAATTACATTTTTTGATCTGGAATCTGGTAACGTATAATGGAGTGTAGTAAATGTATTTGATTTGCTTGCAAAAATCATGTTAGTATCATAAATTTAACTTATGATTGTAGTAATCAAAACGATTTAGTTCAATGGAACATTTTGTATTCTAATTTCTCTAAGCCTAACCGAAATCAATTATCGTACTATTTTGAAGTATTTTTTGAAACGATTATATTTTGTATTTTCTGCAGCTGCAATTCTTGTAAATAATCCAAAAATTTAAAAATTTTTGTGTTTTTTTTTCAATATAGTAATAACAAAAGCATGTAATTTTTTTTACAACGGGGTCATGTTTTAATTTCAACCTGGTCACATCCAATGAATATCTTAAATGACATATCCAAAAAATTCAGAATTAAGTTCACACTTTGAATAACATGGCATAAAAAGGCTTACACTAGAGAGTAAAAAGAAATGTCCGATATTGTTTATGCGAAATTGTGTCATATTTCACAAAAAAGTATTTTTAGTAAATATGAAAATGAATTTTTATTTTATTTTATGTTTCTCAGGAAATGTTGGAAAAGCTGTAGAAGGCGACTGCAATAACTCTCGTACGGCAAAGTGTTACGAAAATTATTATCCTGAAGAAATGAGGGATGTCAGGATTTATCCCTCTAAAGAGCTTCTTGACCGTTCTTGTCCGTAAGTGGTTTTCTTTCTTGATAATATGCAGCATTGCATGTACAACAATTATACTAATTTAACCCAGCATCACTCACGTGAAAAAAACGACCGTAAGTTCTCGCGCAGGGTATTTCATACCCAAGAGTGTTTACATTCTGTTTTTACCGTAAAATTTGTATACAAAAGTTAAAAAGGAAGAAAAGACAATATGTTTATTACATTTTGCAAATGTAAATTTATTTTTCTGTTCATTTTATAAGGGCATTCAGTACATTATTTATACACATCTTAAATCTCGTCGTGGTTGAGTGCGATGTTTTCACTTGATCTTAATTTCTTTTTAATCTGTACTTTTTTAAAACTAAACATATAGGAGTAAATTTCTCTTTTCTTTAAATTCAAAAATTCTGGAATTTCTTTTTTATTTTCTCTTAATTGTTCCCGCACAATAGATTTTTTTTTCAAAAACTCATCTGAAAGTGGATAAGATGTGTACCAGTTGTCTCCTTTAAAATTACGTTCTTCCAAAATGTTTTTGTGTCCCTACATATAAAACATTTATTTTCAACAGTGTCTCCCTCTTCTAAATCTGGATCGATTTCAGTGGATGAATCATACTTGCTGTTATACTCTTCATAATTTAATTCTTCCTCATCATAACCGCGAAGAGAGTTTCTTCATCCGAAAATACTATTGTACTATATCTCTCTCTCTCTAATAAATACTGCATCTATTAAATTACTTAAATATCGCATTGCTTCATCATAACTACAATAATACGCCATAGCATAAGGAAGGTTTAAAACATTCTCATGTAATCAGATCTGTAACGGTGATCCACGCGCAGGGTATGACATACCCGAAGAGGTGGTATCCAAAAAATGTGTATTTAGGATTTGCCTGCAAGCTCAGGCCCCTCAAAAGATATGACCTTAAAGTCAGTTACACGAGAAACTATTAATTTTTCAAAAACGTTTTAGAAGGAGCGTTGAAAAAAGTTATACGATGGATATGACACACCCTGCGCGAAAAATTCAAGGTTAACCCCTTAAAGACTTACCCGTACAACCGAACGGGCCCCAACCTTTAACCGAAAACTAGCTCCAACCGTTTTGTCTATACGTTATACAGGCACTAATATATTCTTCTTTCTATCTTTGAATTGTATATAATTTTAAGTCTTATAATACGATTATTAGTGTAGTGTTTTTAAGAAATATAGTTTGCCCATGGTACTGAAATACTTCTCGCCTGGGGTTTCCTTTGTGATGAAGGAGGGAGTTTTCCATTGAAGGCAGGAATTTATATTCTTGATAATAATTTATTAGGAACTGGGAATAAAAAGTCACAGTGCAATTTGTTGCCTGCGAAGAAATGAA
This sequence comes from Trichonephila inaurata madagascariensis, assembly GCA_019973955.1. Taxonomy (NCBI): domain Eukaryota; kingdom Metazoa; phylum Arthropoda; class Arachnida; order Araneae; family Nephilidae; genus Trichonephila; species Trichonephila inaurata. The sequence continues at coordinate 211,698 of BMAV01024603.1, read as the reverse complement.
AATGGAACGATAGTACAAAAAAGCTGATATTATCGCTATCCCATCACAATATTAAGACATAGCATTACACCATGCTTCAAATTGTGGGTGCATATATATATATATGTACACTAACACAAAATCCTAAACTGTTTGAAAAAATGGTACGAGCATGAATTTTTTTTGTAAGTATGAGAAAAATTCTTTTAGGATATATGAAACATTCTTCATAGCATGTAGAATGTATTTATGAAAAGAAGACATTTAGGGTTTTTTTGTGTACAAAAACTATAAAACAAAAAAAAAATAGTGTGAAAGCTTTAAATTCATCATTCAAACAAAATTCTTCCATTTTCGTATTCTCTCTGTTAAGTATTGCACTTAGTAATAAACTAAACTTAAGTGAGTATCGAAACAGCCCAGAAGAGCCAAGCCTCATGTGCCTAATTCAGTTTTCGTGCTCTTAGGTGTTGAGGCGCATGAGCAGGCGATCATTTTGAAGCGAAAACCCCGTTATTTAGTTCCCAAGCTCGGTAGTCATTTTATTGACCCACTGAAGTAATGAAAGGCTGAGTCGACCTTCCCACCCCCAGGCATATACTTAGTTATATGCAATAAAAAAATGTGCCCTTTTCTTGGAACACGGTGGGCAAAAAAATGGACAAGTTAAGGTGAAAAGAATAAAAGTTGTAGTAGTGGATACATTGCAAAAATTCGGTAAAATTCGTATTTAGAAATCTAGGAGATGACGCGTTTTCTTTTGTTCATCAGGTCAAAAATGCGTAACTGCAACCGAAATGACTGGGTCAGAATGTTGATGTTGAACCTGAGTTCGCATACTTTTTTATTTCTTTTATTGTTTTGATTTCAATACATACTTATTTGATTTTTTACTGTCTTGATATTATTAAGTGAGTTTTGGCTTTCATTTCACTCTAAAATCTTTTATTTTTATGGGCAATGTTACAGTCAACTCACATATATTACATATTATATTATTAGGCAAGTTGTTTTATTTAATTTAAAACAAATTTTTAAAAAAAATCAAAGTTAACCGAGAGTAAGAAAAATAAATAAAAGCACAATTAAATTACGAATTTGGCAATTGAGTTATTCCACTGTATGACATAAATCCATAAATATTTTAATGTTCTGTGAAACGTTTTGCAAAACCCGAGAGAGAGATTTCAGCCACCAAGGAAGTATGTTGTTAAAATAGTTAGTTGCTTAAATAAAAGCTTAAAATCCTTTTTTTTTTTTTCATTTGTATAATATGCTTTTTAAAATTAAGTCCATGTGATGAAAGCAGCCATGATTTGTAACAAAAATAAAAGTTAAAGAAAGAGAGAGAGAGAGAGAGGATTAACTGATTATATATTAGACCAATTTATTGGTAACAATAGTCTCTTGATGGCTGATTTATATTAATTGAGTAGCATTGTAAACCTTATTTTTAAATATACTTCGCAATAGCGTTATTTAAATTGCTTTTCATTGCCTTATTTTACAGATCTTTGTTGAAAATGGCGAGTTGCTTTCAAGATTATGTAGATGAATGCGTGGATAAAAGCAATGAGTTCTACAAAACATTCGATGTAAAATTCATTAGAGAAATGTGTGACAAGCAGTCCTTACTTCGCAACAGTGAGTCGTATCTTCATGAAACACTTTGTACAATTAGAGAAGAAAATAAGTTTAACAATTATATAACTACATATTTAAACATCGTTAAAATAGCTGTAAGCTATTCTTAAATATAAAAGAAATGAATCTGTTCTACATTTATTTTTCATGATACAGAAAAGCGTACAATAACGGTCTTTCTGCGGGTATCCCATACTTTTCCAGGCGTTGACAAACTGTCCGTGCAAATACCGTATTTTCCTGTATATAATCCGCAGCGGCGTATTATCCACAAAGCCTTTTTTTTTCGAAAGTTATAAATAAGAAAATCCTCTGAACGCACTGTCAAGGTTCTTTTATTGCATTCCAAAGCCTTCGAAATAGTTTTATGGATAGCAGTGCACATAAAATATCGTTCTTTGGAAAGACATATATACGTCCGGGGCAATTATTGCTTTTGTTAAGCGAGACGTATATGTACGTCGGTGGCACGTAAGAAGTTAAAGTCGTGTTGTAGCTTTAGCGTCAATACATTGTTATTGTAGCGAGGAAGGGGGGCACGACGAAAATTCAGATTGATTATTGGGTTGCAATTAGGGAAAATTTGAGAAGTACTGTCCTATACCCCATAATGCTAAGAGAGTTTCTCTTTTACATGTTAAAAGGAAAAACAGATTATTTATGAAATATTTCGAAATTTTAAAAGCACTATATTATAAATAAATGCACGAGTTACAAGGTCATAAATTTTTATGAAAATTGAAACATTTTTTCTGTCCGAAAATGTGCTCTGCACAAAAAAAGTTCACGCTTTTCAAAATTTACTAACTTTACTTTTATGCGGTACTGCTTTTACTCTTGTTGTATTTGGCAGGAGTCTTGTTGCATAAGTCTTACTATCTACTTTTTTGCATCGGTTTTAAATATATACTAATAAATATTAGCAGGCTATAATTTTATCGTTATATTTCAATGGTATAATGTATTTTATTTGTAATAAATATTATTCTTTCCATTCCCTTTGGCTCAGTATATAGGTGAATTACAGGTGAAGGCTGGCTAGCCCTAAAACTTGTTAAAACACCTGCAATCTTGGTTCCTAAGTCCAGGAGTTTGTTATTGTACTACTGAGGCTAATATTTCCTATATTGACTATTTATACATAGGTTTTATAGCTATTTGTATATGTGTGTGTGTGTTCGTGTGTGTGTGTGTGCGTGTGTTCGTGTGTGTGTGTGTTCGTGTGTGTGTATGTGTGTTTATTCTAGTTTGAGGATTGATCTTAATAAGCAATATTCAGAGAGTTTTAAAAAAATATTTTTTCCCTTAAGTACAGTTAAAATTGATCTTCACGTTGCGTGAATATATTTTACTTTTTCACCTGAATATATTTTATATCATTATAAGAACATAGCTAAATATTAATATTTACATTTTATTTTGATCACAAAATTTACTATCACTCTTTATTTTATTTATTTATTTTGCCTTAGATTTCCTACAGAATGTCGATTGCTACCAGAGCATGATATCACAGTTCGATGAATGCGTGAATCAAAGTGCGTATGCCTACCGTGATTACATCGATACTGTGGGCTATGAAAATGTAGAGGATGAACAATATCATCGCTCTTGTCTGTAAGTATGTCTCAAACTAATAAAAATAAATTCTTTAAATATTTATTACATATTTAATAAATATTTTTTGTAAATGTACCTTATCAATCTGAATTTTTATTTGTTAAAGCCTTGAACATAAGACACTAAACACAAGGGGAAAAACTTGATTAATAGTTTTTGTTTTTTTTTCAAATAAGTAAAATATAGTTTAAATGCTGTATAGAAGAGTCATAGCGTTAAGGTATCCGACCACTTTCGAAACCATGATTTTGAAAATTCGTACAAATGAATAAATGTTTTGATATTTAGTGTCACCCGAATTAGAATAGACATATAAAATTGTCTTTAAAATGTTACTACAGTAAAAAATTGCTGAAATTCAACTTTTTGGTAAAAAAAGAAAAAAGAGGAACATATTTTCAAAACCTTTTCCTTTTATGGAATATTCTTCTATAAGAATAATATTTTGTTTATGTATGGGCACATATAATTAAGATTCTCTACAGAACCCAAACCAGGAATTTTTAAAATTTCACATTATTTTTAGAGTTACGATCATTTAAAGTAATAACCGGTGCTTTTTTTTTTTTGTTAAATTTTCTCTATCCTGATGTATTAAAATATGAATAAATCCACTTCTATTTAGTATTTTCAAAACTCCCAGTTCAGCTTCCGTATAGAAGTCTCAGCTATATATACAGGGAAAATGCTATTATTATAGAAGGCTTTTCATTAAATGCAGAATGTGTTGAAAATATGTGATTCTTTCTTCATTTTTGCCAAAAAAAAAAAATTGCATTTAAATATTTTTTTTCTCGCAATAATATTCTTTAAACAATTTTATATGTATGTTCTTATTCAGGTAATACTAAATATCAAAAGAAAATATCCATGCATACGATTTCTTCAAAACCACGTTCCGAACGCAGCCCGATACCTAAAGGATTTATTTGGAGTAATATGATTGTATTCCTGAGTAGAAAATCGTTCCCAGTTTTTAACACACACACAGTACGTGTTCATGAAAGCATATCATGTTAACATAGAACACTTTTAAAGTTAAAAGGATACAAAGATTTAATATCTTCTTGCAAAATCTTTAATATCTTCTTTTTAAATATTATATCATAAAAAGTATCCGGAGACCCTTGAAAGAGTACTTGGTTTGCCGAGTGACGTCGAGCTTCTGTCTCCCATCCGAGTATAAAAGAATTAAAACAAACTCACAGCCATAATTTTCCAGATAGAAAAGTACATTTGGAGGAAAACGTGGGCTAAACTATTTTAAATAGGTGATAGAGAGATGGGTATTACTGATGTGGAGAGATTGTCCGGGGCATTTCTGCTACGTTAAGAATTCTCGAACTCTACAAGATGTTCTTGTGAGAATCGCGTACAGGAGTTATAGCTGTGCTACCACTATCTGGTAGACTATATCGTGTAGTAGATGAGGATAGCAGAACTCGTTGTGAAGCCATTCACATGGATTCAATCGCAAAAATTCATCAGGAGTTTCAATATGCAACTGCATGCAACATTTAAAAGGAATAGAAAACCTCTACACCGACAATGTTAAATTGGCTGTTTTCGATGTACTTTTCCTCAAAACGTGTTATATGTAAAAGTTTGAAATTTTTCATACTATTAAATTACGCTTTTCTAATTATACTGAAATGAACTTTTAGCTAATTTTGAATTTTTTCATAACTTATAAAATATATTATCAAACATAGTGAAATTTTACCCATTTTTCACATAAAAAAATTAAAAAAATGAATTTTTGAGTTTTTTACAAAAAAACTCATGCAGTATATATTAGCCATGGTTATAAATGTATCGTAAAAAATTACATACCTGTGAACAGTAGTTTCTTAGAAAAGGTACATCGAAAATCAAAATTTACATTTTGAGATAAATTTATTTTAATGTATACAGTGAGACTTCTAATCGGTTTAGGAAATAAGAAAATAAAATGCTCAATTTACAATTAAAGATACATGTTTGTATTATATTAGACGTTCAAATTTTAAGCAAAAACGAAGTACTTTATTTACATTTTTCGCCATTCAAATGGGCGTTGCCCAGTTTCAACAACTATTTAAAAATAAGTTTTAAGGGCATCTAATTACCCTAGAGGTTAACCTAAGGTATTTTTAGAAAGGTTGAAATCTATACAATTTGAAAATGTAAAAATCTCAAAATGTCAAAAAAATAAGATTTTAGCTTTCCAACACTTCTTAAACAACGGCAGTACGGCTCAAACTTCAAAATATTTTTTTTTTCATTCCAGAGATGTAGCTTATAAGCCACAAAGATTACTACTACCTAAGATAGGTGTTGTTTTCAGTAGTACAAATTCAACAAGTACCCACCCCTCCACCAGCGCTGTTGCGCTGCATTTAATGTGGACTGCTTTCTATTTTTATATGTAACTTCGACAAATTCTTCTCTTTTCAATTTATTATGATGAGTGGATAATAGAGCTTTCTCTACGGCTCCACGTTAATGTATAACCGTTACCGCGTTACCAAATTCAACAAGAGAGTGAAGCCTTGAGAAATGAAACCACGTGCTTTAAGCCGCATTCACACCAAGGCGTACAAACGTCGAGTGTTAAGCGTCTAGCCAGAGACTTCTTCTCGGGCGAAAGGAAGACTCTGATTGGCTAGACACTTAACACTCGACGTTTGTACGCCTTGGTGTGAATGAGCCTTTAGAGTAAAGACATCAAGGTATGGTATCTGACAACCAAACAATAGCGTCTGTGTGTAAATACTGCTTAATGATTGGTTTGCAACTGATTTCAGAGGCGAAAGCTTTGATGGTTGGAGGTGTTTTTCATGGTTTAACCTCTTTCCCGTGCAACAAACAAGGCGTGATCTCTCTACATTTCTATTCCTACGTCTCACTTCACCTAAGTTGAGGAAAAACTTTGAAAATTGTGTAGTCGCTTCTGAACAAGATTTTAAAGCTAAATTGAAAGGAAATTTACTATAGGGATTGTTTGATTTTAGAACATCTAGTCTCGTTAAGCTGTATTCAATAAAATGGGTATGGAGAATGTGTGTTTAGAAAGATGTTGGTCATTTTAACGTGTTCAGATACATTAAGTGTGTAATAATTAACTTACAATTATATCTGCAATGTTAATAATTTCTCTTTTTTAATAATGCAGACAGCCAATTTATGCATTAGCATGTGAACTTTCTGAAATAAAATCAACTTGTGGTTACAAAGCTTCCAAAGCCTTTTTTGAAGTGGAAAAGTTATGGGATTCAGTTGCGTTTACTAAATACTCCTGCAGTCGTATCGATTTTGAAAAGGAAGTCAAGAGTGGATTCTTCACAAAACTGGAGATTCCTGAAAGTCGAAGACGTCTTTTTGTTGAAGTGGTTCAATATTTCAGTTATTAATGATAAGTGTTGACAGAGAATAAATATTTCTCCAAACATGGCAAAATAAATTTATTAAAAAAATTGTGTTTCAACATTTTACATTTATTATATCGGTATAAGTATTAACTGTTAAGCTGTGTGTATTAACACTATTATTATAACTTAGTTTTCTGAATTCAATGATCTTTGCACTAATTTAAAACATTCGTATGCATGTAAGCAAACTCAAATGCACGCCACAAACACACACACACACATATATGTATACAAACAACCTTTTTTTTTGTTTTTAACACCCCTGAAAATATCCTTGGTGTAGTTGATTTTCACAAAACCCGTTCTTAGATTATATTTCCTCAATAAAAGATACACGTTTACAAGATTTCAAATTTGTTGGGGTTTAATTCTTCACTTTAAAGCTCCCGTAATTCATCTTGGCATCAATTTTTGCAAACCGGTTTTTACCACAGATCTTTATTCAACAAAATAAACATGTTTTTTAAGTTTCAATGTAGTTACAATAGTTCAAAATGAGGAATTTATGCCTATAAGCGATTGCAATCTTTGTTTGGAGTCAAATCCTTCAGACCCTGTGCTTGACGGATCTCTACCCAATGAAAGTAGCTGAAAAAGTCATTGACAAGTTTTAAATCCGCGAGTTCTATAATTCCGAAGATATCGCGATGAGTGTGTGAATGAATGTGAATTCCTTTTCCCCTTTATATATATCGCAGAGAGATAATAAATAACAGATTTGATCACACACACAAATCCCTAAGGTAGATGATTAATTCAAGGATTTCCCGAAAGAAAATGAGTAATATGACGAGAAACATCTTATCTGTTTTAAAGTGAAAACATAAAATAAACAAATCAAAGGTCTAGCACAACTCTTTGTTTCCTTTTCTTACCATTCCCCTTTACTTCACCTTCTCCCTCCGGCGTGCTTGCCAGCCAGCGCTGCAGTTCTGACAGGACGAACATAGTCGTACGCAAACATTACGCGAGGAAGGTTGCGTTATTTTTTTTTATTGTTCTCTATATTTTGAGTTTTATCAAGTAACTACCGTAGAAAATTGTGCTAAGATATAGAAAAAAGAATTGAATCTAAATGACAGTTTCCTGAAACTATCAGGACGTTTATGAGCAAACGGCTTGATAAAGAAAAACCTTTATGGTTTCACAAAAATATAAAAGCTATAACAGTCATCGACCAATTCAAATTAGCACACCAATCATCATTATTATGTTAAAGAAATAGGTACTGAAAAATCTTTGATTTGAAGAGGAAGTCTGATTCGATCAAATAGGGAAAATATTGCCACCGGAAAATTTTTAACCCATACTTCGTGAAAACTCATCATCGACTGGCCTCGGAAGAACAAAAAAAAGTTACTTAGTTTCAAATTGAAGAACCTAATGGCTACTTCACAGTTATGCTGGAGTTTTTAAGCCTGTGCATGGAATGTCAGCCTAAAAAAATTCCAAAAAAAATAATCGTTGTTTGCCCAATTGTGTGTATCCAGCAACATCAGCATTCGCGCTCAAATTGATTATGCTGACTTCCAGTTGACCCCAGACTGTCTTTTACACTACCGAGATTGTACAGTGGAATTTAACTCTCTCTCTCTCTTTATTCTACCTTTGACTTTAAACAGTCCAAAAGATAACAATATTTAACACCAGATGATTCATCTGCAGCTTCCTTAGAAAGCACCAACAACACTTCAAAAAGAACTATGAGCATCTAAACTAATTGATTACAATCCTTCAACTTCAAATTATCTATCCATAACACTTTAATGCCACTAGTCATAGAATTAGTTTGTAAGAAATAGGTATCACCTATAAAAATTATTTTTACAATAGGCAAAGGTATTTTGTATATAAGTATAACAAATTTAGTGCAACATGCTATAATTTTTTTTAAAATGTACCTAAATGAAAAAAATTACGTCTTTTAGAAAATGTGAAAAGCTAAAAAGAAGCATTTTTTTACATAAAATACAGTTGATTAATATAAAATTACTGCAATTAATCAAATATACTACAATGTCTATAATGAAAGTCTTATAGCCCAAACATATTTTCATAGGAGTTTTACTCTCTGTTAATTTATGAATGCATCGATTTTTAATGCAAATGTAGGCGTGTAGTATTGTTTTGCCAAAAACTTTGGTTTCAAGTCAGGGAGCGAGCACCTATAAAGCACCACAAAAGTTATTGAAGATAGGCCTCGTAACTTAGAACCATGGTCAAGTGATTAGGACGACTCTGGCACTAGCACTCTCCTCTCCAAAATTTCACTCCACGTCACAACGGAAGGACCTTGAGATCGCTAAATTAAATTTGCATCAGTTATTCTACACCATAGATCTTCAATGGCACTTGCCTCGAACTCATGACACGCCAGCCATGAGTCTATAACAATGAGCACAAGGCTGCCGCAGCCTTATTAACTTTGCTGTAAGTCAGCGTTTTTCAAAATGTGGGGCACGCTCCCTTAATAACATAACGAAAGGGCGCGAGCATATTGAAAAGTCGAAAATAAAAGAATATTTTTTTAAAAAATATAAATTTGCTAATAGTAAACTAACAAAATACATTCTAACATTATAAGAAATAAATGCACATTTACACTGATATAATATACCTTTAAATGTATCAGTATTACACAGTGTATTTTATAATTAATTTAGCAATTCTATTGACCCCATGTGGGCTTGTCACACATAAATAAAATTATATACAAAAATTATTACACTTATCTTTATAATTGGTATGGTTTATAATTAATCCCTAAGCTGTCGATTAAAACACGTGATTCGCTCTCCAATGCCACCGTTTGCCCCGTAGGGGTGCATATGTCATGTATTGGGGGGGGGGAAAGGAATAAATATGCAAATTCTCTGAAGTAAATCCTTCACAAATACTGTCAATGTCTTTTTATTGCATTCTAAAGCCTTCGGAATAATTTCATGAATAGCAGTACACAGAAAAGATCGTATTTCGCAAAACGTATATATACGTCTAACGTAAATAACGCTTTGGCTGAGCAAGACGTTTATATACGCCGGTGGCACAAAAGAGGTTAAAGTCGTACTGTAGCTTTAGAGTCAAAGTATAGTATTACTGAATTCAATACATTGTTATTTTATGAAGGGGGGCTCGATGAAAATTATGATTGAATATTGGGTCGCAAATAGTGAATGTTTGAGAAGAGCTGCTTAAGTTACTATCTAAGTATACCGGTTGATTCATAAATAGTGTGACCAATTTGAGATGATTATAAATTTTAATTAAATAAAGTTATTTACATGGAATTTTCAATACGGTTTCCTCTAGCACGGTACACTTTTCGTGAGCGTTTTGCCTAAGACAAAAGAGTTTTTTCGATCTCATTTTGGGGGTATTTTTCCAACTCTCTATTAAATTGTTTTTTGAAGCCCTTGATACGTTTTTACTTTACGTCTATTTAACTGTTTTTTAAGTATCCCCATAAAAAATAATCGCAGCGAACACAGAGAGGGGATAGAGGTAGTCATTTATCAGGAGGCAGAATATTTATTTTTTAAACTTTCAACTATTTTATAGTTGATTTTTCAGTATTACTTGGTACAGAATCTTGGTGAAAAACAAAGTTTCCTTGAGGGTAAAGACTGTGAAATTGCCCCTCTAGGGTCCCTCTTTCTTATGGATTATCTGCGTGAGCTAGAGGTGTAGGTTTAACAAAAGGACTAGAAGTATCCATATTCTTAATATGTCTCTATTACAAATTTAAACTTAAACGTTTAACAGATTAGATGATAATAATATATATGAGAGAATCTACGATGACAAAACATACAATATCTACCGAAATAACGTAAAATCAATATCTAACCCACCTAATCTCAATTCCAATAATATCACAAGTCCTAATATCAAATAGCCAATTCTACCTTGATCCGATCGCAGATTTAATCATAAGGGAGTTGCGTCTTTAATCGAGTGCAATGGTATGCACTTTGACCTAATGGATCTATCTTCGGGATAACCTCTGTTGGCTGTCTCTCCACAATCGTATCACTCTCTATCATAACATTCCCCAAATTGCCATCTCACTTACTTAAACTTCTGATATTTAAAAGCTATCTAATTTGCATCTTATATTTAGGTTTCACTTCTTGGGTTTTGGTTGGAAAAGAGTTGTCATTAATCCTGGCTCCAAAGAACCCAAAGGACACGTTAATAAAAAGATGCGTGAACCCGTCACAAGACGTTTACTTTTTTTGATCAAGTGTTTCAAAACTTTATTTTGATCGTATTTATCATCAATTTTAAAATTTGGCTCTACAAAAAATGGTTTAGTTAAGCTTTGAGAGGAAATTTCCATTCATACCATAGCACCTCAGGGCCAACTTGTTTTTCAAAACAGCTGCGTCTTTGCGACGTTTTTTGATGGAAATATATTGAATCTACGTTTTGCCAGTTATGAATGACAGATGAAACTGTGCTTCATCAGAAGTTATCCATGCTTTGTATCTTCCTTTGCCTAACATTAAATACACAGATCAAGAACATTTTCTTCGTTTTTCTACGGTCTTAACAGACTTGAAAATTTACATTTTCATAGCCAATTTTCTTTATCTGAGGATAAATTGTCGATTGCTATATCTATTGTTTTTTTGCCATATGTTTTTGATTCAAAGAAATTTCTGCAGCAATAATTCTTTTCAATCTCTTTTTTTCTCTTTCATTAAAGATTTTCTTTCGTTCACATTTTTTTTCCTGGAGCTTTTGATTGCGAGTCTAATTTTATTTCTTTTTGAAGTTTAGATATCAATACAATAGAAAAATGTCTTTTTCAATTCCTACTATTAGCTCGCACTGTCTATATATATATTTATTTATATATTTGTATATTTATTTATTTATCTTGGTGGATTTTCAATCGTTAATAAAATACATTTTAAAGCGCTGAATTGAGCTGAAATTTTATATACAGGATCATTTTGGATAACAATACAATAATTTAATTATAATTAATTAAAATTAACTGATTAAAACTAATTATTTAAAGGATTACAAATACAGCCACGTTGGTGACTTAGCGTCCATTTTGGCGACTTGTGTCAAAACTTGAAAAGGTTTTTTTCTGACGTGTTAAAGCATTCAGTTGGACTGAAATTAAAAGGACAAAACGATACTTTAATTATAAATAAAAAAAACTAATTACCACTTAATGTTGTGATTCTGTCCTATGAATATACATATTTATATTAATTGTAACTATTTAATAAAAAGTAGCTAAAATAAAATTTTTCGTTGTTGATCTAAGTAGGAATTGACTTAAAGACTATTTTTATATTACTTGTTTCACTTTTAAATGCTTTATTTTTTACAGAATTTGAGCAACCATTTTTCGAAAGCTGTAAAATTTCGTTCTGGGTTTGAGGATCTAATTTCAGCACTGTAATTTACTCCCTCTGATAAAAATGGTTAGATTGATAACTTAAAGGATTCATTTTTCAAATAAGACCAGTACTAAAACGAAAGAAATTCATCATAAATAGTTGTATGCTTTTAAAATTGGTCACACTTATTTTGAATCAACCGGTAGTTCTAATTCCATTCAGATTTTATCTGTTAAAACTTTTAATTTTACCATTAAAAAGTTTTTGCATTCATGTAGATGTTTTCTCTGTTAACACCTAATTAAAAATTATCTGGAAATTTTACAATAAAAATCCCATTCTCTTGCCTGTTTTAACCGGTTTACTTTAAAGTTTCATTCCTAATTTACTTCCTGTACTATATATATAGTTTTATTAAAAAAAATCACATTAAAACTTTACATTTATTTTTAAGTGTAAGACATCTACTTTGCATGAATTGTTATAAATTATCTGTTAAAAATATTTAATCTCCCTCTTCCCCCCAAATAATTAATGTGTGTTGACCCTCAAAAATTTATATTAACTTTTCTAAAATAAATTTTGTTGCTTAATTATATATTCTATTAGATTTGTCTTTGTTACAAGAAATATAAAACTGGTCCTTATTTTAAATATTTATTTCCTCACTCATTTGTTACTCCTATTCTTAATCATAGTAATATTAAAATGTTATTATAATTAGATTTAAATTAGTATGGGCGAAGTATTTTCTAATAAAGAACAACTATGTACCACAAACACATTTCCAGCAATAGGTAGAAAAATTGTTCTATGAAGCTTTTAAATCAGTCTCGTTCCTAACAAAATGGTAAGTGACTACAAAGTCAATTAGAAATTGTTTTGCATCCTTGAATAATCTAAAACCCTCCAACCCATTAACTATACAGATTAAAGTATAAGGAACGAGCTTTGGCATTTTTTTTTGTACCGTAAAATGGAGTGTATAACGCGCACTTCCAACACACACAAAAAAAAGATAGAAATTTACAGTTGAGCGTTTAAATATTATATATATATATATATATATATATTTAAATATATATAATTCAATCACACACACAACACACAGGAATCAATAAAAAAATCGAAACTAAATGAATCCTATAACATAAAAATCCCATTTCAGAATATCAATGGCGAATATAGAAGACAAAATTCTAACGTTTTCAAACAAAATTAAAAATTTAAAAATTTATAAAATAAATGTTTTAGGATTTATTCTTCTTTTTAATTTATTTACTGCTATACATTTATATATATATATATATATATATATATATATATATATATATATATATCAGATATTCAGATCAAACCAAAAGAACCAAGAACATGGAACCATTACAAACCAAAAAAGAGAAATTTAGCTAGAGTGGAAAAAACTATTATTATTTCCCGAACTGTCACTGGCTTAGGACAATGAGACAGTGTTAAACAGTGTTTTGTGAGATTTCAACCTTCCCTACAGCAGAAATTTTCGACATAATAGCACATGAGATAATCCAAGGCAAAGGCCCAAAACCCACGTGGGTGAATATAACAGCCATATAATAGAATTGGAATAATAAATTACTATAGGAATCTGGGAGAAATAGACAAATATAAATATGTATAAACAAAAAATATTTGCAAGAGAGATTAAACATGATTGTGACTATAATTAATAATAATGAAAATGAGCGAAGAAACTAAATTCTTACCCGATGTATACAAAAAAAATCAGCTAATCTAAGAATAAGGGTGCCATCTTTATGTGTTTTTAGAAACTAAACTTGTTATACGAATATATTAAGAAAATTAAATATTATATACTAAATAGAAATGAATATATTAAATAATAATAATTAAATTGCTATAATTTTGAAGACAAACATTTATTTATAAAATTAGCTGTATAGTTATAGTCTAGGCAATTTTGAAAGAATTTTTTATAATTATTAATTCTTAGAACTTTTTCAGATAGTAAATTATTATTTCTTTTTATATAATATATTTAGAATAATATTTCTAAAAACTGAAATGTGAAGGGAACTCTCCCAATATGGCATTTTTAAAACATTAAAATCCAAAGCGTCTCTTTTATCAAAAATATTACTTATTAGCATATTATTTTCAACTTTTAATTGGAGATCTAGGAAGTTTGCTGACTCTATATTGCTATTGGTTTTCAATAATTTCAAGTAGTGTGGATAATAATTAAAAATAGGAGTAAAGTCAACTTTTTTACTGAAAATAATTAAATCATCGATGTATCTAAAAAAGTATATATATATATGGCGGTGTGATATCTATAAGAACTAGTACCGAGACATAACGCGAAGACGATCGTTTTGGCGTGATTGGTTACGTACTCGCGTTCGGAACGGAAGGTACCCAGAACGAACCTTCCTCCTTCATTGGTGACCCTGGCCGTGCAAAGGAACCACACCCTTCACGCGTCGCAGTCGTGGCGCCATCTATCCACCGCAAAAGTAACCAAACCGTCAAACATTGACCCAAATAAGCCGTTCCTTCTGAAAGTCGTCTCACACAAACGATGCAATCAAACCGTCACACAAATGACGCAATTCTCAAAGCTGTCTCGTACGAATGACGCAACCCACCAAGTGACGCAACTGCTTACATGCTCGCCACTAATATGGTATCGTTGTTCGCCTATTCTCCGAAACACTGGCAGGGGAGTATGTGGCGGTGTGATATCTATAAGAACTAGTACGAACATCACGCGAAGACGATCGTTTTGGCGTGATTGGTTACGTCCTTCATATATATAAATGATAACTGAAAAAATTTTAAAAAAATGAGTATATAAAAAAATTAGACTTCTACATAGCCTACGAAATGCTGTTTATTTAATATTTAAAAAGAAATGTGACACACCTAATGAACTTAAAGGGTTGTAGTAGTAGAAATATACTTATTTTTTCAAAAGTTTGGGATAGTATCTAGAAAAAAAAGTGACTTTAAAATATTGTTTTTTTTATTTCTAATGGGCTGCAGATTGGTGTTTTACAATTACAGACCTAGTACATTCCCCAGTAGCTGATATCTCTTAGGTAGCACCCTATAGGTGGATACCAATCATCGCAGGTAATTTTGATGCCACGTTTCCGTCACAGAGGGAGGCACCTGAGCTCTGACGATGAGAAGCTGTACTTATAGGATTTAATTTTCCGAGAGCACCCAAGCAGGCACTCAAAGGGTTTTTTACATGCTGTATAATCATACGAAATGGCCGCTGTCAATTTTCTGCATCATGAAAATCTACCGACTTGGGCCGGGGTTGAACCCGCAACCTTAGAGAAAGAAGGCCAGCGACAAAACAACTATATCATACAGCCGGATTGACTTTAAAATATAAGAGCATTGATTTCGAAAATTTCAGGTTCATTCGTAAACAAGGGGTCCGCTTCATAAAATGAACGGTATCTAAATATTAAAAAAATAATAATAAAAATAAAAAAAACAAAACAATGCAGCATAAAAGTCTAGGTTCGAGCCTTAATCCGGTTTTGAGCTATTAAGATTCCATGTGCGCATTGCGTTAACAATATGAACAAAACGCCCCTGTTCCAATAGAGTTTATGTTTTTCAGATATTGATTAAATATAAATATATAGATTTCATGTATTGGTTAAATTCTATTAAAATTCCAGAAATGAAAAAGCCACCTTTTTGAACGATTTATTTCTCTCACTGTATGTATTACTGTCTTCAAAAAAGACTAATGGTATTATCTTCCAAGTTAAAGCCCAGTTCAATAAATTCATCGGTTGAAACTACCAATCTGACTTTTTGAAGTGAAACTTCTTTGGGCTCGAGAATGAATGAGAAATTTTTCCAATTTTGCGTTAGGGTAAAAAAGCGAACTTAAGTAGTTTTTCGCTCCATCCCCCCGAATTATAGCCATGGTGAGGATATAGCAAGTGGAAGGAAAAGGGGGGTGGGAGTGGGGACACCACATGCATTGCGTTATATCCGTGAAAAAGTTGGATGATTGCCCACCTCTCCTATTGGGGGTTCTTTTCCCCTAGACCCGGGAACACCTATCAACGGTTGTATGAGTTACAGTGTGTGCATTACGGAGTAGACAAAATACCTCTCGCAGCAAAAGCGTGCCTTTTTGAAATATTTCTTTAGATTGTTAGCTACATGGCGATGTTTTCGGCGGCTAATTTGCTTTTTTTAATTTTCATTTGCATTGAATTATTATTAATTCTAGTCAGAATGCCTAAATCAAATGCACAAAGAGGAAATAGTTTCGTCTAAGAAAAAAAAAAAAAAAAAAAAAGTAGCAACAGGGCCCGTCGAAAAAGTGACAAAAAAACCCCAGAAAAATAGTGCAAATTCTTCAAGTGCTACTGCCAATCTCCATCAGAGTACATGAGAGAATATTGAGCAAGTAATAACATTCCAAAATACTTTTTTAATGCCGAGTTTAAGGGATGGGAATGCTATTGAGACTCTTCTAATGACAGCACAGAATAATACGGACTTTGTAAACCACCCCCTGTGCCATTAACTACATAACCCTCATCAAGTCTAGTGCGTGTTGGAAGGGATGCATGTGAATCGATAATAAATTCTATCTTAAGTTACAAAGACTATGATTCCCATAAGAATGCTCACAAACATTTTCAAAAGCGATTGATTGATATTCCTTTCTGTCACGGGTGTTCGATTTCTGATAGATTATGGTTTAGAGATGATTTGAGAACGCCTTTTTTGCTGAGCGCAAAAATATTTTACAAAATATTTTACCAGGAACTAATGTAAATGACATTAAAGCATGCTACAATTGCCGATAATGTTTAAGTAGGGAAGGTGTATACCAAATGTATCAAAATATAATGGTTTTATATACCCAGAAATTCCATCACATCTTCCTACTTTGGATTTGGTATCAGAAAGACTGACTCATTTCGCCACGAATACCTTTCATGCAAATTAGGCGGTTGAGACATGTACACGGTAAGTTTGGAATATTAGGGCGAATAATCAATGTTCCAACTTTATCAAAGAAGTTTCAATTCTATCGCGTGGAGATCCACCCACCATTTTTTTTTTATGTAGGATCGTTGCTACATTAGCAGAGTGGTCATGGTAGCAAACTCGTAGCCGACGTTGTCGAATTGTGGGTTTAAATCTTTGTGCTATAAAGTTTTGCCTTGTAGAGCAGCTTCTCTCTCTCTCTCTCTCTGCAAGCATTTCTTCACGTTTCTTCACGTCACAGGGATATGGATCTGTAAAAGATCCTCCACATCCCTCTCTGCAAACAGATCATTAGAAGTGTAAATATATTTGTCTTAAACTTTAACATTAAAACCTTTTTTCTAATGATGAAGTTCCTGTTGAATTTGCTTGAAAACATATGTCCAGTAATACAAAAATTGATTATAGGTCTCAGTACTTTTCATCGAAATCATGGTCACTGTAAACTCAAAGTTATGGTTAGGGACTCTTGGACGAGACGTGTTATGAGTTCATGCCAAGGCCACCGTAGACCCGCCCTATAGAGGGGTTGATGTACGTTAAAACTGTCGGAGTTCAATGTCCTCTCACTGACGTTATTTGAAAGCTTGGAAAAAGCGGTGCCAGATCGGGTGTCTTCCTCGTCACTTGACCGAGGTTGAAAATTAAGAGGTCCGTTACCGATAACCTTCTTTTGTCTTAGAGTGCGACGTTAACAAGTGGCCGCGGTAGCCTAGTGGTCAAAGTATCGCATCGTGGCTGGCATGTCACGAGTTCGAGCCCAGTACCACTAAAGACCCGCCGTTTAGAGCAGCGATGCACGTTAAATTTGTCGAGAGATGAAACGTTCTCCCATTGGTGTGGTGTGGTGGTTAGGAGAGGGGGTGCCAGCTCAGGTGTCGTCCACGTTACTTAACCATGGTTCAAAATTACGAGGTCCGTCGCCAAAGGCCCTCGTGTAGCTGAACAGTGCGACGTTAATAAATACTCACTCACTTCCTCCGCAGAGAAAAACAGCCGATAAGCTTACATTTCAGCGAACAACTATTATTTTTTTTTCATATCCAACAGTTTCTACTTTTTAAAATGATGCGTATACAGTTTTTACTTCGTTTATTTTTTTGTTTCCCCCCCCCCCACCTATTCTTTAACTAGTAAACTCAATTATAAAATACTTTCTACTGGTACAAACGCGCAACGTTGCCTAGGCAGTTTAAAAACATCATAGAAATCCAAAACAAACACACACGCGTCATTTTTTCCCTCCCCACAAATCACATCACGCAGGAAGTAAAAAGAAAGCTTTAACTATAGATAAACAGAGTTTGAATAGTCTGTGAATAATAATTAAAAAGTGGCAGACAGAGCATGTGTTGCTATCTCATGGATTGTAACTGGATGGAGATATGACATTGAAATTTCTTTTTTGACATTTCCTGCTGCACTCTGTCTATATAAAACCTTGATACTGAAACAATTTTGCTACATTTGTGCTCGTAATTTTTTTTTCTGGTTAGATTTTCACTTACAAAACGAATAATGTACGGCTTAGGAATTAAAATAAGTCTATTATTTTTTATTGCCTTTGCTGTTGTAAAAGGTAAGTTAAAATGTTTTTAACATTTACAAATATATACTTTTTTTAAAATCATTTTTGAAGTTATTCGCTTAGCATTTAAATCTCTTTTTCAGTATTTCATATTATTAAGTCGAAAATTTAAATTTACAGTTAAAATATAAAGGTTAAATGACATAAAATATTCAAAAAGTAAAAAAAGAAAAAAATAAATATTTTAAGAAAATTGCTATTATTGTTACTGCAATTAATGATTATAATAACTATGTTTGTGAAAATTTAATAATAAAAACTAAATGCAATAAAGATATTATATTGTCTCACAAAAGTATTTTTTATAATGATGAATAATTCAGTTTTAAGTTATATATAACTTATATATAAAAAGCAAATGAATTATTCTTTTTATAAGTATATATAGATACACATCCAGAATGGGTTTTTACAGAAGCACGCTATAAAAACTACTTCTTACATTATAATTATTTACATCTAAATTCTACATCCTTAAGATAAAGAAGAAAGTGTATTAATAATAGTTAGAGAGAGTTATTTGAATACGATTCCAAAATGAAAGAAGTCTCGACCAAAAGTCGTTTGTTCAAATGTATTAAAAGCTCATAAATTTGTTTTTAATGCTGTTGCTTCTACTCGCATTATAATTATGTCTTTGATAAAACTTGAAAAGTTTTTTCTTGCAACTGAAGCACTCAATTGAGCTGAAATTTTCTATACACAATTGTTATAGGTGAATACGCGATAATTTAATTATAATTAAGAAAAATTAACTATTTAAAACTAAGGTGCTAATTTGATATCGGAGTACTACGTGTCAAGTTATGTTCACCAAGATGGGTGATAACATCCCAATATGGTTACCTTGATATTTTTGTACTGTGGTAATGGGGTTGTCATAGAGATGACATATATTATATAGTTAACATTTATTGAGTTGTTTTTCGCAGAAACCCTTTTAATTTCAGACGATTTTAATTCAATGTCTTTAAAATATTAGCCATTTTCATTGCAATCATTTTTTAAGCTACTACTTCAGTCTTCTGTTGTATTTAATGTTGTTTTCGAATATGAATAATTCGAATTGGTGAGGACCAGGGTATTTGTTTTAAGGAATATGAGGGCTGTGATTTTAATTATTGCATCAAATTACGCATTTTCACTTTATTTTGCTTTGAGTAAAGCATTTTTAAATGTTTCTTGTTCGATGAAATTCATTAAAGAAACTCGATTTGGAATATTTGAAGTTATCAGCAATTATTAATTTATATTCATTATTGGTTAATTTTTTTTAATATATATAATATAATTACTTTATGTATAATATAATTATGTAATACAATTTTATATATATATATATATATAGATATATAATTTTATTACATAGTTACATTACGATTTGTTACACCTAGGCCGCCATCTTAGATTCAATATCACTCTACAGCAAGTGCAGCTTGGTGTGTAGCACACCGATGTCAAATTAGCTATAAAACTAATTATTTACAGAATTACAAATAACCATTGGCTTCATTTTTGGCGACTTAGGTTAGAACTTTAAAAGTTTTTTTACCCCACATTTCAATGTTCTCGAACTTTTTTGGCACAATTATTTTGGAAGACAATACGATAACTTAATTATAATTAATAGAAATCAATTGATTAAAACTAATTACAGATTTAAAATTTACACATAATTGTAATTGTTTATAACGTGAAACGTTTAAGTATTGAAACCAGCAAATTATCCCCTCATAAAAAAAAAGTTATTAAAACTAATTATTGAATCAATCCTATTTGACCAACGTTCCTTTTCGCTCTTAAAACTTAATGCATAAAAAAAACTTTGCTACGCAAAGATTGAAGTTTGAAAGATAACTCAAGTAAAAACTCGTTTTTTACCGGTGTTATTTGTGAATTAAATCTTGATTTCTTGATTATTTTTCATTTCACCTCTTCATCGGAACTTGAAATTATAATTAAAATTTCACGGCACACTTAAACTATTTTAAAGGAAATTCAGTTTTTTTGTATATACATAAAAGCAAATATTATTTACAATGATAGAAAATTTAAAGGTAGAAATGATTCAAAACATAACGATAAATTAAGTTGCATGACTTTACATTGTACTCTTGAACTCGCATATATATTTTTTTTTCTGATTTTTACACACATTTATAATACTATCCTCCTATAAGCAAGTTATTTGTTTGTTAATTTAAATTACCTTTCATTTTTAAGACTATTTTGTGAAACAAAAGTGTGGGAGGTGCTTAGTGACTAATCACATATGACTTCAACAGAGGGTTCCCATAGACTTTTGATCATTTGTAACCAAGTATTTTATTTAGCAAAATCATTGTACTGAAAGAAAATCAGTGTGATTTTACATTAATGCATAAAATGTCGGTGACTTAAGCAAATGTTTTTAATACAAGAAAGTTTTTTTTTCATGTATTTTAATGAAATGGAATTAGTACTTAGACTTTACTTTTCTTTTTAAAGTTTTTTCTCTATACCTTTTCTAAAAAAAATACTTTTTAAAATTTCACATTTAACTTATGTATAAAATGTTCTTTTTTCATTTGATGTTTAAAGAGATTTAGTTTTCGTTGATATTAACCACTATTTCAGTGCTACTAATCATCTTTAATCTAATGTTGACAACAACACAGTTCAACATCCAATAAGAAACTGATACCAGCCATTATTAGCATGAATTCTTGTACTGTCTTATAAAATGCAGTCAATTCAATATTTGGGAACGTGTTTTCTTCAAAATTGAAATTCAGAAGCCAATAATGAACTGATCATTTTATTTAACTGCGTAATTTCCATAAATGTCATATATTGCATATATGCATATTGCATTTGCAATCAATATTCAATCCATTAATCAAAGTATTTCGTTCAAAACACTTTAACGGGTTCACATCATATATCTATTGTATACTAATGAAATTTTTATATTGTTTCCAATTAAAAGATTCCATTTTATTGTTTAGGAGAAGCAGAAAGTGAGAAAATATGCAAAATTGA
>BMAV01024603.1:150512-180042 GCA_019973955.1 Trichonephila inaurata madagascariensis | reverse complement strand
AAAACTTCTATCCTTTTAAAGGTTATCTTATTTGCATCTAGCCTTCGTTTCACTTCTTGGATTTGGGTTGGAAAAGATTTGCCATTAATCGTGGCCGTCAAAGAACACAGAGGTTATGTTAGAGGAAGGACGCGTGAGATGTCACAACAGTTGTGATTTGTTTGTAAAAAAGTTAAAAGTATCGATTTCATGTATAATACATGTAAATATACAAATGCATATATAGGTGATTACTTTCATTTGTTCGTGTCACTCCGTAATAATAATAATAATAATAAAATCGTCGCAGTAAAACTAACATGAGGGTTATTGGCAACGGACTTCGTTATTGCAGTGCTTCTCAAACTTTCAATACTCTACGACCCAATATTAAATCAGAATTTTCATCGCCCACCGCTCCATACAATAGTATTGAATTCAAAAATACTGTACTTTGACGCTAAAACTACAATAAAACTTTAACCTCTTAAGTGTAACACCGGTGTACATAAACGTTTTGCTCAGCCAAAGCGTTAAGTGTCCAAGACGTATATATATAGGTCTTTCCAAAGTACGATCATCTCTGAGAACTGCTATCCATAAAATTATTTGGAAGGATTTAGAGTGCATTTAAAGGACCTTGGCAGTGTTTGCGAAGAATGTTCTTGTTTCAGAGGATTTGCTTATTTATTCCTTTTCTCTCATCCCCCCCCCTCCTCCCAATACATTGCATACGCTCGCCTACTTGGAAAATGGTAGCACTAGGAAGCGCATTGTATAACTTTCAATCGGCGATTTGGGAATTAATTACAAACCGTACAAAATATCAAGATAAGTGTTAATGTTTGTATATAATTTTATATATGGCAGGCCCATGATGTTTGTATACTAAATTATTAAATGCTAATTTATATACTACATTTGATGGAACTTTAATAATTTATTTTAATTGTAATTAAACTTTTTCTTAACTTAGCATCGTTAAATTAATTTTAAAATACATTGTGTGGGGGGTAGTGTTACATTTATAATTGCATTATATCAGTGTAAACGTGTGTTTTTTTTTTTCTATTTTGTTTGCTTACTTTTAATAAATTAATAATATTTTCGACTTTTCAATACGCTTGCCCCCTCCTCGTAGAGTTATCACGCCACCTAGGGGGGCGGGTCCCACTGTTTGAGAAATGATGCGTTATAGTGAACCGTGGTCAAATGACGAGGATACCACTTGAGCCGTTACCCCATTCTTCTAGTTTCCACACCATACTAATGTAGGGACTTTGATCTGTGGCAGATTTAACATTCATTATCTCCTCTACACAGCAGTTCTTTAATGGCATGCGAATTTTAATCCGTGCCTCAGAGTAACGTCTGTCGCGAGTTTGGGACCATAGCTACAAGACTACTACAACATAGCAGGACAGTAATATCACTCATAATGAAAGTTATAGTTTATTATTGACCATAAATAAACAAACAGTTTCTCATTTATAATTTATTTTTATACTTAAATAAATTTAAAATTATTTTAGTTTTCATTTACAATTATTTTCAACTCTATATATTTAAAACAATTTACAAAAAAAAAAAATAAATAAATTGGAAAATAATTTCAAATTTTTTTTTAACGCTTCCTTGTATAACCAGTTAACTGTGATTGACGAGTATACTCGTCATGCGAAAGAAAAACAGAATTTTGTGTCAAGACAAGTATACTCGTCATGCGTAAACAATAGTGACCATTGACCATTAAAATTGTAATTTTTGAGAAAAACAAAACATATTCTCAAAGTTCAAGATGCTTAGAATATTTTAAGTTAGTTCCAGAATAAAACAAATAAAAAAACGTCAAAAATGTAAGATGCACTCATGCGTTCCCGTATGCTCCGACTGAAGCGGAGTATAAGTTGGCAGAACGAATTTATTTAAGTGCGATGTTAATGTTTTTTAGATGTTAGCCTAAGAGGGGCAAAAACAAAAATTGGAAAGTTGATTTATAATAGTTACTTCAGGTATGGTCAGCCATAGACAAATGCATGACGCCAACAAATGGTTGAGCCCATTGATAGCTGTTGGTCCGAAGTTACTTAGCTATCGAGAGATGTAAATACCTATTGTTTGGTGTTAGAACCATGAGCTGACATTAAAATTATTGACCTATTGCCGAGCTGCCTAAAAAAAACTGTTATTTTTCTGGATATAGAAAGGCGACTATGTTCTGGTAAGATGACTGTGATCGATCCTGCAACATCTGCTCCAAAGCTTCCTTAAGACCAATACTTGGTCCTAAGGAAGAAACAAAGAAATAAGTAAACCAGTATCTGTTCAGGTTGTGACGGGCTTTATCGTGACTTCTATTAATAATCCTCTTGGAATATCTTTGGGGCCAGAATATTCTTTCTAACCAACCCAAGAAGAGAACGCGATGGTGTAGGGTAGGAAGTATATATATTGGAACTTTGGTATTCTTGTTAGTTCTAACAGGGGAATCTAGTGAAGTGCTAGTAAAGTCTAAGAGAGTTCTAAGAGTTTTATGAGGAGGCCTAATATTGCCAGTGAAGCTCTAGGAAAGTTCTACGTGAAGTTCGAAGCCGCAGATTATCCGTTTGCCGGATCAAGTGGGATCCAAAATTACCTTGACGATATAAGGACTGTAGCTATCGCTTGAATATTCTGAGTCTTGAATATTCTCATGATGATGTTGATTTTTACTTGATTGTGTGTTATCTGATGAAGATTTGGATAGTGACTGTGAAAATAGTATTGGTTCACAAAATACGATTCAGAATATAAAAAAAAATCGATGATGATAAATTAGATAGAAATATTTCAGTCAGAGAACCTTTTCTAAATTTAACTTTTAAGAATAATAAAACATTGCCAAAGAATATTTTAATGAAAAAACAAAACATTTCATTGAATGATGAAGTAATAAAATTCCATGGAGATGTCACGCTCCCAAGAGAAATTACGGATTTGGACACTCCATACCAATTTTTAAATATTTATGGACGGACGAGATCATAAGTAACATTTATAAAGAAAGCAAACGATATGCTATTCAAACGAATCCAAGTAAGGCTTTGACTATATCAGAGAATGAAATAAATCAATATTTGGGTATTTGTATTTATGCATTTCTAGTTCGCCTGCCAAACAATAGAGCATACTGGTCAAAAGAGCTTGGATTTCATCGAATTAAAGAAACAATGCCTTTTAAAAAATTTTGGAACTATTAGACAGTATCTCCATTTTAATGTGATAATGATAAACATCTACCAAGAGATCATCCTAACTGTGATAGGCTACATACAATTAGACCCCTTTACGATGAGCTTGTGAAACCGCCCCCCTAAGGTAACCGTTTCTTTGATTATCCACGTGAGCTAGAGGTGTAGTATTTACAAAAGGAACAGACATTTTTGTATTCTTAATATGACTTTATTAAGAATATTACTTAAACCTCTAACAAATTAGATAATAATATTTAAGAGAGAATCTACAATGAACAAACACATAATAATAGTTATACCGAATCGCGTAACTTGGACCACTATCAATATCTAACCCGCCTAACTCACTTCTAACAATATTACAAGTCCTAATATCAAATAGTCAATCTTACCTTAATCCAGTTCTATGAAGAGGTGTCTGGGCGACCGTGAAATGGTATGCACGTTGACCTAATGGCTGAATCTTCAGAGTAACTTCTACTGGCTATCAACTCACGCTATCAATCTCTCACATAACATTCCCCAAATTGCCATACGACATACTGAAACTTCTGTTATTTAAAAGCTATCTCATTTGCATTCCAGCTTCACGTTTCACTTCTTGGGTTTTCGTTGGAAAAGAGTTGTCATTCAAGAACCCAGAGGACATGTTAAAGAAAAGACGCGTGAGCCCGTCACAAGATAAATAAAATTTTGGTTAAGTTCCTTTTAAAAGGCATCTATAGATGGATGAGAACATATGCTCAACTAAAGAAGGAGATTATATGAAACAATACTTACCAATGAAGCTACTTAAATAGGGATTTAAATTTTGTGTGTGTGTGTGTGTACTTTGTGGAATATCAGGTTTTGCCTATAAGTTAGAGTTATATTCAGGCCAAGAAAATAATGAAAAGTATAGGCAGAAAAGGGATCCAGATTTAGGTGCTAGTGCAAATGTCACAATACGATTAGCAAGAATTATAAGTCTTAACAAAAATTATACACTCTACTTGATATTTATTTCCAAACTGCAAGGGCTACACTCAAACTGAGAGCGTAAAGTGTAAAGTAGGACTTTGTTACAACCAAGTCAATAACTGCTTTAAAATTTTTCATTGTATGTAAGGCTAAAGCAATATTTATGACAATGAATAATAAAATCCTCATATAAAAAAAAGTTTTGTAATATACAGCACTACTGCACAATGTTGCACTTCTGCAACAAACAAAAACATAACTGAAATTCAATTTAAAACTGCTTGATTTTTTTTTAAAAATATTTTTCCCTTTTATTATTACTTGAGAACTAGCTGATATAATTTTTTCATAGAAATTTAAAAAATTGGGAAATTAAGGGTTAATTATTTAAATACTTAATTTTTTCTTTTTAATTATTTAAAAATTTTCTACTTTAAGCTTGGTCATGATAATATATTTTTTTTTTAAAAAATCTAAGAAACTATCTTGTTAACAGTTACTATATTTCCCTCTTTCTTCACAGATTACTTGCAACACATGGCATGCTACCGACAATTGGACAGCAGATTCAAGGAATGCTATCCTAATGCAACAGATGCACTCCAGAGGTACATCGAATCTGGAGGCTACATCGATAGAAATGTCGAGGACTATCATAAAATGTGCTTGTAAGTATCATTTAAAATTTTATTTGTGAAAAATATGCAACATGTTCTTATTCTACTAATATTCGTATATTTATTATCATTTCATAAAACTAGAACAATATTAAGCAATTCAAATGTTCTTATGTGCTTTAAAATTCAATTAAGGTTTGATAAATATAATAGTATACTTGGGAACTTTTTAAAAGAACTCGTGGAATACAAGCACATACATCTATATGAGGTGAATGTGTTGGTCAGCCATAAAATTGGTTAAACCTTACTTTTCATGTAAATAAAATTTGTCCTTAGTCAGCATTGCATATAATACTGCAACATCCATCTTCCTGAGTTTCCAATATTTGCATAATTTTTTATTATTTTATTTTCTATCAATTTCCGTCTGTAATACTAATTGGTTGTAGTGTCCTTCCCGAAGAGAAGGAATAAAGTTGCCAGAGTCTGAGACAGGTTGGACTTCTTTACGATAGGTGGCGACACCATCTATCTTCACCACAATTTAGGCATGGAACTGGAGAGGAGGGAAATATTCTCTAGCCCCCTGCACCCGTGGTTTCTGCTGTGGCCACCCAGAAGTGTTTCGGACCCACTGATTTAACGAGCACGTACTCCGTGTGTACTCGTAGACTATTTGGTGGCTTTGGGCATCGAACCCAGATTTTCCTGTCTGGAGTCCGATGCCCTAACCACTAGGTTACCCACGGCCCCTAATATTACTAATTTAGTAGAGATTATAGAAAATTGTATAATATATACATACACAGAAAATGTTTGTAATACTAACGACAATTATGCTTATTTCACAAACGGGTAAGGTCGTTTAAAGTGTGAAATAAATTAACTGTTTAAATCCGAAAGCCATTTTGTGAAATAACTCGGAATTTTTTTTATCTGCTATTTGTGTGAAAGGTGATAATAGTGACCGCCAAATTGAATTGAAAAGTAGATAACGTATTAAATACGTTATCTAAGTTACCAGTCACCGGAAGATTAATAAAAATATTCTATTCAAAGACATTTTTCTTTATATTTAAGATTAACACATAAATTCTAATATAATTCTGGATGGTAGAAAAAAAACCTGATTATCCGTTAGGAGCAAATGCATATTATTCTCAAGTCCTTATGGGTTAGATTTATATTATGTTTAATTTTAAGTTATTCATACGAAGTGACAAATGGTCTAAATTTGTCACGAACAAAAAGCGAGGGCAATAGAGCTTGAAATGCCTTATTTCCTCATCACTCATGAGATGACTTCGATTTTAAGTTTCACATATTGCTAAATACTTCATATTGCCTTATGAAATATGCCTCAAAATGATTCTTCAGAACAATTATACGTAGCTGGAATTGTCTACTTGTATTAAACATCGACCACTACATCCATGAACTGTCGAGCGATCATGAATCTTGTAAATTTTTAAATCATTACAAAATTTGACACCACGTCAATTTTTTAAGAACTACAAGTAAAGTTGCAATTTGCTTTAGGCGGGTACATAAAAATTAAATAGCGCGTCATATCTTAGAATAAGGTCTTCAACCCGTCGCAAGCTCGTCACAAATGGCCCGCTGATGGCATTTTAGTGGCCGCTCGTTTCAGTTTAAAACAATTTAAAATAAAATATTTTTTTTGTCTGCTTTTTATCATAAAAAACGCCGTTTTTTCTGTTATTCTTGATATTCAAAACATTTCACTGATGTGTTTGATATCCATTGGAGAAAAAAATTTGAAAATGACGAATTTTTCAAAAATTTTACTGTATCTTAAATATTTTTTTATGTAAAAAAAATCTGACTATGGATAAAATCTCAGAAATTTCTGGAAACAAGAAATATTTATATACTATAATATCAGTTTTTGCGTATGCTTCAGCTACAGTGAAATATTAATGATTCATGTATTTATAGTAGAGAGAATATATAAACTATATATAATATACATATATGTAAAAACACCCTGTTTTTCCCTAGAATCAGTTGTAGTCTTGTAAAAGAAATCTTCTTTTTTTTCAATATAAATTTCCTGTCTACAATATTTTTTACCGTCGTGTGCCCCTCGGATCTCTGCGAATTTATTGATGTGGTTCGCGGATCATTGTAAATTTATTAATTTGGCCCTCGTGCGTGAAATTTTGAAGACTTCTATCTTATAGTGTGTTCAAGGTCAGAATAAGTTAAGCAAATCTCTCTTAAGGAAATTGAACTAAAAAAAACATTATACACACACACATACAGAGTGTCTCCGAATGCCGTGTATAAACTTGAAGGGGAGGTAGAAAACATCGCGAGGAGTCATAATTACATAAGAAATCATGGGCAGAGAGCGATAGGTGGCGCTGTACGTGAGTTAAAAAGATCGGCACATGTGATTTCTTCATTTCAGACATGGACAGCGTGCGATGAACATAAATCGTAATATAAACGCAGAGTTGGTGGATATTCACTTCATCTGCTGTCTAGCTAACGGAAATAGATGTGCTTTTGTACGGTTGTATGGAAAAAGATGTCTAACGAGGCGGCAACCGAATCATCAAACATTCACTCGAGGGCATCAGAACCTGCCGGAACGTGGATCTTTCAAACCCACGATTGAAGGTATTGGACGGCCACGAACACCTAAATCCCGGTAAAAGTGAACGGGGGCTCTTGCGGTTTACACTGAAAGATTTCGAGTGACTGTTTATCATGTACTGCCAGACAAAGCCTTACTTCCGTTCCATGAACAGAGAGTGCAGTTATTACAGCCAGATGGTCATCTAAGACGTGACGCGTTTGCGCAGTGGTCTGTGAACAAAAGTGCTTTCAGACATGTCAATCAATGTCGCATTGGTGTTGTGCGTGCATACATACCAATGGCCGCTATTTCGAACGCCTCCTGTGATGCTTTTTTTTTTGTTTTTCTTATTTATTGTGTGGGGGTTTTTGGCTTTTAATAACGCAATTTACACTACATTCAATGTCGTGGCCATACTGTCTTTGTGTCTGTTTATATCGTTACGGTTGCGTTTCCGCCCATGCTTTCCTATGCAATTATGGCTCTTCAGAATATTCTTCACATCCCTCCAAATTTGTACACGGCACTTGGAGGCACCCTGTTATATGCACTAACAGCTTATTTTTTGGAGGTATCTTACTCTGGAGACCCCTGGTTTATTTTATACAATATTTTGTAACACAATTTAGTATTTACATGCCGAGGGTAGCCTAGTGGTTAGAGTACCGGACTCCGGACCGGAAGGCCTGGGTTCGATGCCCGTACCGCCAAATACCCTCCGAGTACACGCGAATACGTGCTCGTTAAATCAGTGGATCCGAAAGTCTGGTGGGCTGAATCACGAGTGCAGGGAACTGGAGAAAATTTCCCTCCAATTCAGTTCCATGTGTAAATTGTGGAGATGGAGATGGGTGGTGTCGCCATCTATCGTTTCTTCGGGAACTTCTCCGAGCTAAATCGTACTGTCATCTGTATGGTACACAAGGCTAAAAGCCTACGACAGGCGTACTTCTAGTCCATTTCCTCGATGAATTTCGTAGGCCTCGATATGACTATGTCAGGCAGGTGGCATGAGCAACAACACAACAGTATTTACATTGTATTTTTAAATGATTATTTAATAACTAAAAGCGGCATTTATTCAATAATTATACGTGTTCAAACTTTTTTTATTTACTTTTTTGCATTTGTAATGAATAACATTTTCTGAATATAAACTAATCCCAATAAATTCGAACAACAAATTCCTCAATGTATCAGAAAATGATTAATATGCTTTCAGACTTAAATAATTTTATTTATTAATTTTAAATTTTTTGGTAAAATTAAGTGATTGCTTTCTTTTTAATATTACAGAAAATCAGTGCAAGCCTATCTATGTGTAACTACAGAAGTGGCGAAAACATGTGGCCAAGAAGCATACAGAGCCTATTTTGCAATGGGAAAATTCGGAGATTCAGTTAAAGGGACCAGATTTTCTTGCTCATCCATTGATTTCGAAAAAGAACTGAGAACAGGGTTCTTTTCTCTATTTCAAATCAATCCAAATGAAGCCTATATCTATAATGAAGTCCTCGACTACTTGAAAAAGAAACTGGAACCCGAAGTTTACGAAGGGTAAAGATATTTGCTAGCAGAATCCCAATGAAGTTTCGATGCATTGTTGCAGTAATGATTTCCTAAATGATGTTATATATTAGTAACAATTTTAAATCAAAATTATATTTCTGTGTGTAAGAAATTAAAAGCTTGAATAAAACTTTTAAATATGAAAATTGTGTGATGGCTGTAACCAATTACTTTATAAATAAGTATCAAAATTTATTAATTCAGTATTTTGTATAAATAAATATAATTTACGTATTATATATATTTTAAGTTGATAGATTTGTTTTGAGCATGGAATCCAATGCAGAATCATGTACTATAACTGTTCGAATTAATTGGGACTAATGGTAAACGATTTTTTTCTAAATCCCTAGCTTTTAATCCTTACCTACCTTAAGTAGAAAAAAAATCTCTATATTAGTACAAATATGTCTTCCTATAGCAAAAAGGAAGTCTTCTACTTAACTTGAGATTAACTTCACTAGTATAACGCAAATGTTCTTAACTTCATCAAAGTGGAATCGCAATTGCTTAACACTTTGTATCATTTGTTGTGTTATCATCCAATTCATCTTAGCTAAACTATTCTTCGAATATCCCATAAGTTCTCAAAAGGATTTAAGTCTGGTGAATAAATTATCAAGCCAAGCAAGCACTTATATTTTATTTTACCTCATAAAAGTCTGGATTGATATGGAATTGTGACAAAGAGTCAAGTTCTGTTGAAATGTCCCTTCAAATGTTTCCATGGATGAAACAAATCTACTGCGTAATATTTCTATGTATTTGAAACAATTTATCATATATATGCTTTTCAAAAAAACTAAGCTTCTCTTGTCATTTGTTGTGAAAAAACCCCAAAACATCTGTTTAGAAGGGTGTTTCACAGTCTATTGGATATGATCTGGCAACAAAAGTTCAACTTCACTTCGTCTAATTATACTTGATTTGTAACCCTGCACAAATGCACTAATTTCAGACTGAAAATGTCCTTTTTTTTAGTCGTTAACAGTCCAGGGTTGGTACTTTTAGTCTTTTCTAAAAAAAATTTCGAACGTATTCTGAATTAGAAATTAACTTTTTCTCGGTCTTGATGCCTAACGGCTAACTTCCAGAACCCCTTTCTGTATAGTTAAGATACCCACTTCAGCACCATAATCCAATAAATCCCATTGAAGGTTTGTGCTTGTCTTACTTTAATTTAATTTGCTATTTCTTATTAGAGTTTTGTCAGCTCTTGGAGTAATTTTCAGTTTGATCCCACATTTTTCCTTTTCTGTTTGCCGACGATGATCAGGAATCTTGAAATGTTCTTAAAAATTCTTGAAACACTTAATTTGCCCTCACCAACTACCGTAGTTGTACTCTCATAGTCATAGAAGTGTGTTCATTAAGAAGGGTTATATTAGAACGCTTCTCTCTCTCCTCTGTCTTATATATCCATCTCTGAACAAACAAAAGTAGCAAGTGTTACGTGGAACGCAAAATTGTAACCACTAGCTACCACACTGAAAGGTTCACAAGTGAACTTCTAATGTACTAAAACCAATTAAACGAGTGAATTATAGTGAAGGTTGATCCGTCCCATTACTTCGGGGCAGATATAAACGGTTTGAGGAGGTTTGGAACATAACTGGTAATCACATGCCACCTCGGAGAAAAAAAAATGTTTGTCCGAATTAATTAGAACAGTATAGTGTGTTATATCAGGCAAATTCGTGCAACATATATAAATATTTGTTTCCTATTAAACATATTCTTACACAATTAAAAATTTTAAATATGCTTACATTGAAGAATATTGGACTATAGATATATTTTTTGAACAATTTCTGAGCCTCCCTTACCTACATCAGTCTTTTTTTCCGAATATTGTGCGACTTCAAAAAATAAAATAAATTTGTTGTTCTGCAAAAATTACGAATATATTAAGAAACAACTTCAAAATCCAAAGACACAAACGATTAAAAAAGGTTGAATTACATCTTAATAAAGCGAAAAAACAGTAAACTACTCGTATTTGTATGGTTCAACAAAAACACGACTTGATATTTTGAGATATTGAAAAATAATTTCCCAACACGCCAAGAGACTGACAAAATTCGAATGAATTTCTTCATAAATAAAGGAATTTATATCTACTGTCCCTAAAAGAAAAACGATGATAATGCATGTTTTTCGGTATTCAAAAACAATATCAAAGGAGAAAATTTACGAGAAATCTACAAACTACAAATACTTTATTAAATATTTCTGTTATTTAAAAATACGGATGTAAGAGATCTCTTTTGCGATATTCCAAAAACAGTTTCAGTTGTAATGATAAAGGTAACTCTTAAAAAGTTCAAATTGTTTCTTAACCGAAGTTTGAAATTTTACGCATTAATTTAATGAAGTCCCATCCCCCCTGTAAACATGATCCAGTATGCTATTTATATTCGTGATTCCTGATATTTCAATGACATTACTCTAAGTCAATAGATGTTAAAAATAAGCATTATAAATACTTAAATATCTTGATTTATTTGTACTGCATAGAACCTATACTGTGGATATTGATGATGAAACTCTTTATTTTAATTCGCAGTAAAAAGGGGAACAAAATTACAATTTATAATAACATATTAACTTTCTAGACATTCTCTGAGAATAAATTTTAGGCTAAAAATATATTTAACTCGTAATGCAGTTCTTGTGCAAGTTCCTAGCACATTTTTAAATTGAAAAATTTTTAAATCACGGGTTAAAATACGATCATCTATACAGAGTGTCCCAAAAAATGGCGCCCAGACTCTGTATAACCAGGTTCCTCGTTGGAAGTACATAAAAAATATACCGGAAGAGCTGTAACTGTGAGATGCGCAGTTTACAAGAACAGTACAAAAAAAAAAATGTATATGATGTCACACCCGTACTAGACACATCAACGGCAGTATTTTCAGATATTTCTAAAGGCAGATGTTCAAAATGTCTGCTGTTCATATCAAGGCAGGATTGAGTGCTGCATAGAAAGGAAGACTGTACACGTCGCTGCAGCGCAGTTTCTCTCCAAGCGCAAGCAGCCTGCAAACCAGAAACTAAGTCCGCTTGTGTAGTCACTACGTCTCCATACACTAATTCTTTGACATGACCCCATAAGAAACAAATTCCAATGGTGTGAGATTTGGTAATCGCATAGGTCATATAATTGGCCCCTGCGTCCAATCCAGTGGTCGGGGTATACCATATCTGGTCACTCACTCACAGAAATGCGCCGGAAACTCCTCAAGAACCACCATGCATCATCATTCATTATCATTTACCGTATGGAATGGATGGTCCAAACTATGGATGAATTATATAGGTACTGTTCTTTGGGCATTTTTATGCATTCCCAATGAGGAATCTGTGTGCTCAGAGTTAGAGCACTTTTTGGGGATACCCTGTATTTATATACAGGACTGGCGAAATTAAACTTCCGCCCTGGAGGCCGTTCTACTGGGCCGAAGAAAAAAAATATTTCGACAACAGACACTCAAATGATGCGCTCGAGTTTGATGAAATTAAAAAAAAGAGTAATTGAAAAAATAGCCACTAAATGGTGTTGTGAGTCAGCACTTTCTAGTAAAATATTTTAAGCATTAATATAAGCATTTCAGAATGCCGACGTAGCCTAAAAGAGCACTTCTTGTGAAGCTATACTACCGCAACAATGAGAATGTTAAAGCTTTGAATGAAACGAAAGTGACCGTATGTTGCAGGTTCACTGCTTCATTCATTCTCGGGACCTATTTTTTTAACAAGTGACCCCTCAATGACTTACCACTTGTTCTGTTAATAGGAAATGGTATCGTGAGATGTTCCAGACCTACGTAATTCCTTCTCTACAGCAACGAGTCTGCCTACAAGAAACCATATCCATGTACTCTGGATCCCCACCTTACAACGCGAGCTCAGTCCAACAATTGTTAAGACAGGAATTGTCAAACGTACCTGTGAACTGCCGATCTTTCCAAAAACAGCTTGGCCACTATGATCACCCGATCTCACGCCTTGCGACTTCTGGTTATGGGTTTTTTTGAAAGATAACATTTACCGGGAGCGTTTGACAACTGCATTGAATTTGAAGATTAGTGTTCCCCACCATAAGCGCCATCTAGTGGCTATTTTCAACTTTTTTTTTATTTCATAAACCTCGAGCGCATCGTCTGAAATGTCTGTTACCCAAATATTTTCCTCTTCGGACTAGTAGAACGCCCTCTAGTGCTCTCTGAATAGCGGAAGCTTAATTCACTAATCCTGTATATCGTATTTACTGGAATCTAAGCCGCACTATTTTTCCAAGGTTAATGCTACGGAAAATCGTTTCCGGTTTAGAATTGAAGGCAAAAAATTTGTTGGATGGGGAAAATTTAGTTTCCACCCTGTTCAAAAGAAAAAAATGTACTCGTCTATTCTGACCACTTGCATCAATAACATCCAATTCCGCAGTTTATCTTCAGTATTGTCTAACCTAAATATGTTTGTCTAATCGTATTTAGAAAAAGTTTTTGTATATACACTCTTTCAATCACATAAAAATCAAATATATCGGTAATAGCATCAAAGCAAGTTCCTTATGACACAAGTATGAAAAGAGATGCAATATTATATGCAGAAAAAAACGGGGAAAAAAGCAGCTGCCACTGAAAATTTGACATGGATGAAACAAATATACACCGATGGCGTAAGCAAAATGAAAAAAGTTTGCTTGCAAATGTTCAACATATTTTAATAATTATCTTATATATTACAAAATACAATTAAAAAATGTTAATATTTCAAAATATATTACCTAACAAATGCATTGGATGGCATGGAAGTGTGGGAAAATGAAGACGCTGTAAACAATTCTGAAATCAGCTGTAACACACACAATAGGAGTGACGAATCATTTTCGAAACATGATACTGACGGTTCGAGTAATCATAGGGATTCATGTACGTATTTGGAAGTTTTTAATTGAGGTAAAATAAATAAATAATTAACTTATTATTTCTCAATAAAATTATTTTTAATTTCTTAAGTACGAAAATTGATGAATCTCTTACATAATTTTTCTTTTTCTATCAGAAACGTGCAAAGAATTGGGTGTGGAACTTAGAATCGATGACCACATTTTCCACAAAAACATGTTGAGAATTTGGGGAGCATCTTAGAATCCATGGCGGCTGAGATTCAAATAAATAAAAAATAATAATAAATAATAATACTTAAGATTTCATAAGTAAAAATATTTAAAAATGTCAAATATATCATATAAGTTAAAATTCTAGTTCAAATTAAAATTTTTACAAAATTTTCACAGAATATATTGCTTACAAGGAAAACTATAATTGATTTGAGAGAAAATTAGGTATATATTTTTTTAAAAAATTAGATCGTTCCTTAAGAATAATAAGGGATGTGAAAGTGGTGAGAAATCAGAGTTATATAAAAACATCATTGAATTTTTTAAAAATATATTAACACAGTTTTAAATCTAAAATGTTTGGATACTTACAAATAACGTAACTGTCATAAAATTACAGCAGTTAACTTTAAAAGTAGAGATATTTATTTAAATTAATTTTATTTATAAAAATATTTATAAAATTACAATGCTAAAATAAAAAACTTTACAGTGGTGAAAATAATTTCGACGTGACGAAAATATTTACACATATGCATTTTCGACTCAACTTTGCTAACTTTCCAATATATTAAGAAGTTTGTCAACAAAACTCTCATGTTAACTTTTATTTTTTTCAAGAAAAATTAAATAATACATATATATTTCTAGTTTTTAATAAATAATTGTAGAAAAATTGAATAACTAAAGAAAAAAACCCAAATTTATATTAGTAACCTTTTTTACAACACTTTCGCTTTAAGGTATCCGACTACGTTCGGAACCGTGATTTTGCAAAAGCGTATAAATGCATAATATTTATGATAATTAGTGTCACTTAGATTAGAAAATGCATATAAAACTGTTTTAAGAATAGTATTACAATAAAAAATTATTTAAGTACAATATTTCGGCTAAAAATTAACTTAGAATAACCCTTTTTCAAAATGTTCTCCTATTGTGAAAAATACTTCTATTATAATAATATTTTGCCTGTTATAGCTCAAACCTCCGTACAGAGGCTCAACTAGAATTTTTGAAACGCATAA
This sequence comes from Trichonephila inaurata madagascariensis, assembly GCA_019973955.1. Taxonomy (NCBI): domain Eukaryota; kingdom Metazoa; phylum Arthropoda; class Arachnida; order Araneae; family Nephilidae; genus Trichonephila; species Trichonephila inaurata. Next base: position 164,920 of record BMAV01024603.1, on the reverse strand, counting down.
CTTGGAAGTCGGTTTATCCATGTTTTACGAAAACAGAAGGGAAAAATTTTAACAAAATACGCCGATAATTATTTCAAATGGTTGTAAGTCTGAAAATCATGTGAATTTTTCAAAAATCATAGGAGAAATTTTTCCCAAAAAAGAAGAACATTTTGAAAAAGGTTGTTCTAAGATAATTTTAGCCAAAAATGTATTTAAAAAATTTTTTTGTAAAACTTTTAAAACAATTTTACAATGTATTCTAATCAAGTGACAAAAAATATCAAAAAATTACCCATTTAGGGTCTTTTAAATCCCTTTTCCAAACGAGTCGGATACAAAACATTATATTTTTTGCTAATAATATAAATTCGCTTATTCAGGATATATATATATAAAAGAAATATCGAAGAAAATGTAATATTATTCAATAAGAAATAAAATTCTGTAAAAAAAAAAACTACTTTAATCTTCAATTTTGACCAGTACCATATGTTGAATTCGATATCTATGTCCTTCATATTTCATTTCCTGACGGATTTCCGATTTTATTTCATTCTTAATAGTTGAGCCGTACTAACTAAAAGCTGTTACCAAATTCCTTTGGTATTATAATTATTCTTCCTAATTTATTTTTTATATTGATTTTATCAACAGGAAATGTGAAATTATAACCAGGAAATTATTATAAGGAATCCCGAAAAAAATTTTAAATTTTAAATTATTTTAACAGTGGCATGTCTTAAATGTCTCTTGGTCTTACATCAATTCTCCAAATAGTGGCGTTTGTTACGGTTGAAAATATTAGCAAATATTTTTGTTTTATTTCGAAATTTTTTTTTTTAAATTTCGTGATATTTCGTGTCAAGTATTTGTATTATGTACTTTTGTAAAATTCAATCTTATTTCTGTTTTCATTTAGTATGATCATTTCATTCAATTGTTTTTTAATTGATAGATTGCTTTTTAACGTTGGACAAAAGAACAATGGCAAAGAAGCTTGCAATTTTGATTGACGATCAAATTATGAAAATGAAACCTGATCCTTGACGGATATTTTAAAAAAAAATAACAAAAATTGGTAGCTTTCCAATTATTTTAAATATCCCTGTATTTCAACCATATATTATTATTTATTTATATCCATTTTGATTACAATTAAATTAATGCAAGATATCGTTTCAGAGATGCAATAAAAAAAAATTATTATAAAATTCCATTAATTCTATAAAAGAACGCTATGAATGCTATACCTGTATTGAACTGAAATTGAATAAATAAGTTTGAATTATATGCACTGAAGAGCCAAAAAAAACCGGTACACCTGCCTAATATCGCAAGTAGAAGTGCCGCAACACGACGTCGCATGGATTCGATTAATGTCTGAAGTAGTGCTGGAGGTAATTGACATCATGAATCCTGCATGGCTATCCATGAATCAGTAGGAGTAAGAGGGAGTGGAGATCTATTCTGAACAGCACGTTACAAGGCATCCCAAATATATTTAATATTGTTCATATCTGTGGATTTTGATGGCCAGCGGAAGTGTCTAAATTCAGAAGAGTGCTCCTGGAGCCCCTCTGTAGCAATTCTGGAAATGCAGGGTGTCGCATTGTCCAGCTGAAATTCCCCAAGTCCGTCAGAATTCACAATGGACATGAATGGATGCAGGTGATCAGACAGGATGTTGAAGTAACTTTTACCTGTCAGAGTCGTATCTAGGCGTATCACGGGTCCCATATCATGCCAACTGCACAGGCCCTATACCATCACAGAGCCTCCACCAGCTTGAACCATCCCCTGTTGACATGTAGAGTCCATGGATTCATGAGGTTATCTCCATACCCGTACAAGTCCATCAGCTCGATTCAATTGGAAGCGAGGCTTGTCAGACCAGGCAACGTATTTCCAGTCATCAACAGTCCAATGTCGGTGTTGACGGGCCCAGGCGAAGCGTAAAGCTTTGTGTCGTGCAGTTAACAAGGGTACACAAGTGGATCTTCTGCTCCGAAAGCCCATATCAATGATGTTTCGTTGAATGATTCGCAAGGTGACACTTGTTGATGACCCAGCATTAAAATCTGCTGCAATTTGCAGAAGGGTTACATTTCTGTCATGCTTAATGATTCTTGTCCGTTGGTCCCATTCTTGCATGATCTTTTTTCCGGCCGCAGCGATGTCGTAGATTTGATGTTTTACCAAATTCCCTATGTTCACGGTACACTCGTGAAATGGTCGTACTTGAAAATCCAAATTTCATCGCTACCTCGGAGATACTATGTCCCATCTCTCGCACGCCGATTATAACAAGACGTTCAAACTCACTTAAATCTTGATAACCTGCCATTGTATAAGCAGTAACCTATCTAAAAACTGTACCAGACACTCTTTATCTTATATAAGCTTTGCCGACCGCAGCGCCGTACTCTGGTTGGTTCCGTATCTTTATTTGCATACGCATGCCTGTACCATTTTTTTTTTTTTTTTTGGCTCTTCAGTGTATATATCTATACATATAAATAAAAATGAAGTGTCTGTAATTTGAAATTAAAAGCTTTTTACTAAATGCATTTAAAAGTATATACGGTACTTATATGAAAAAATCAGTTTTTGAAATTTTTGTTGATCTAGCTATCTGTCTGTGTGTCTGTTTGTTCCGGCTAATCATTCAAACGGCTGGACCAATTTTCACGAAACCTTCACTGTCAGATAGTTAATGTTATAAGGAGTAACTTAGGCTACTTTCATTTTAGAACAAAAATTAGGGTTCCGCGAAAATAAAATTAAAACCAATGAAATGGTGAACATATCTGTTTCTAAGAGGGATTATTTATTTCAATAGGGATTATTTTTATTCAATAGGAATTGTTTTATTTTGCGAGCGTTCTGTTTCAACGTTTCTAGCAGTTATATAAAACTTTTTTGTTTGATTAGGTTACTGACACTCGTGATATTTCCCATTCATGTCTGATCTTAATGATTTTAAGTCCTCACCCCATCGACAGTGTCAAAGGTCACGAGTCCCTCTCCCCCTGCTTGCAGATTCGTTTCACCCTACTGTTACTAAGACCTGTTTTGAACTGTTGCATTCAACGTTTATCATCATTCCATTGATTTCATTCTCTCTCAAGAACACTGAGCAACATCAATTCTTTTTCAATAACATAGACAAAGTATTTAAACTTAAAACAGGAAGTGTTTCTGTTTACGTCATTTGACTTCATTGCCTGGCATTATATAGAGTAAATAATGTCATACCTCTATTGTTTATTTATTGCCAAACACTGTACGTACACACAAAGCGTCACAATAAATGTCTGTCTTGCAAGAGTGATTGTACAAGTGTGAGTGTGCGGGAGCGGGGTGGCGATCGCAGATCCAACAGGTTGTTTTATTTAGTCAAGCACGTAGGTAGTTGTTTCAAAAAATAAATATTTTTAATTGATGTTTTAGGTGAAAAGGCACTTACACCTTAAATTACAGTTTATTCAAAAAACTGTAAATAACTTATCCTGCGGGTAATATATACAATATAATAATATTTAATTGAAAAACATTTATATTGCGTAATATTTATATTGAAATCAAAGAATAACAGTTTCTCGAGTCACAAAGTATTTTTAGTTTTCTACCGTTCCGTTCTTAATTCAAATTGTTTCGTTACATTTTCACTGTTTCCTAGCGATGAGACCTTTTTAAGCACAATTAGAAATCAATGCTAAAAAGTCGTTAGGTTTTCTTTCATGAAAATAGCTATGTTTTATTTACTTTGAAATCGATAAAATTCTTATAAGTTATTTTATTTAGTTGGCAAAGTTGGTAGTTGTTTCTAAAAATAAATATTTTTAATTACGTTTTAGGTGAAAAAGTGCACTTACACCCTTTAGCTATACATAAAAGAAAACCAGATCTTTCTAATCTATACAAATAAATAGAATTGAAGTGTGTTTGTAATTTGAAATTAACAGCTTTTTACTAAATGCATTTAAAATACGTATATAGGTACTTATATATAAAAAAAAATCAAGTTTTTAAATTTTTGTCTGTCTATCTGTCTGTTTGTTCCGGCTAATTTCTGAAACAGCTAGACCGAATTTGATTTGAACTTTCACTGGTAGATAGCTGATGTTACTAGAGTAACTTAGGCTTCTTTTTATTTTAGAAAAAAAGTAGGGTTCCGCGAAAACAAAATTAAAACCAATAAAATAATGAACAACATCCGATTCAAATAGGGATTATTTATTATTATTATTTTTTTAGAGAGATTGTTCAATAAATTCAATATTGTATATAGAGAGATTTAATATTAACGTATTATTACACATCCAGATAAAAATTATTTACACTATTTTTAAGCGTTTATTATACAAAATTTGTAATAATGTGCTACTTTTGCTAAGCAGAAGAAAGGTGTTTTCAAAAATCGACAGACAGGAGAGTTACGGGGCGTTATAAATTTTAAAAAAGTCTTTTTTATCAGCTCTGTTATGTCTACAGACTTAAAATTTAGGAAAGATGGTTTTTTATTCAGCTGAGTTATGCAAAAAGCTTTTTTTTTTTGTTTAATTTACAATTCCCGTAAAATTAACACATTAAAAACTCCTTTACCCTTCAGTCTGTATTGTTTAATTTTTCAATTCACTCGTGCGAAGAAAGGGTATACCTGCTAGTATATAAATATATATATATTTAAGAACTTCTAATTACCCAAGAGGTTAAAGTAAGATATTTTAGAAAGGTTTAGATCTATACAATTTATAAATGTACAAATCTCAAATTGTCAAAAAAAAAAAAAAAACAAGATTTTAGCTTTCCAATTTCCTTAAATAATAACAATTTTACTAACTCAAAAACCCCATCTTAGTACAATACATTTAATATAGACAAGATAAATTTAAAGTAATTTACTATCTTCGAAGCACGTTTTTTGAAATATATAAATTGTCAACTAAATATACACTTTTTTATTTGAAGCGGAGCATAAGGCTACGAATTCAAGTACAATTTCCACAAAATTAAAAATAATTTTGGATATATTGGAAATTTTGGTTGAAATTTTAGTGAAAAATTGCAGTTACGGTAAACCTTGTGTTGAAAATTATAGTTAATATATTAGAATAATATTTATACAGTACTTAAATAACATCATTATCTGTGCTTAGAGTTATACGATTTGTAATACTTACTAATTTTTTATGCAAAAACTCAATTTGTTACAAAAAACTAATGTTTTTTTCTCACAAAAAGTGCAATAAAATATATAAATATATGCAGAGAGATTAGGTTATGATCTAGAACAGTGGTGCGCAAACTTTTTTCGACTGCGACCCCTTTTGTAGAGAAAAAATTTTCGGTGACCCCTAGAGATAAATGTTCACAAATACGATGTAAATAGGCGCATTTCTTTCGTTTTATCGAATAAAGAAATCATCATTTCTGACACATATTAATATTATTTATAATTTAAAGAAAATACTTTTTGTATAACATAAAAATCAGTAAATTGCTTTTTAATGAGATGTATGTGGCTGCAAGTTTCTGATTATCTCATCGATGTTCGGATGTATGTTGCTAATTGCAAGGCATATCATCTTTCAGGGTTCAAACGAGAGCGGTATTTAGTTTTATTGAAACTAGTTTGCTAAATCCAGTTTACATAAATACGCGTTGATGAAAATTGTAATAGTAATCTGATGGCATTCTGCACAGAACGGGATATTGCTTTTCCACGGATAGCCAAAAATTTTGCAAAGCTGAATCTTAAATTGATTTCGAAGAGTATAATCACTCATCAAATCTATCAATTGCTCTTCACTAATTTGGAAGAGTTGAACTGCATATGTCGAAAATGGATCACGAATCCAGCCAAGATCGTTTTCAGGAAAATCCGAATCTTTCTCGCGAAAATTTCTTTAACTTTTCTACGTGATTGAAATGATATTTTTAAATGTAAATATATCTGTATTATTTTCCTTGATAAAATCGTTAAAGCAAGGGAACATGTCGGTGTTGTTTATTCAGTTCAGTTTGCCAGAGACTAAGCTTATTTTTAAAAGTTTGAATTTTTACTGGCTGAAGTTATGATATTGAATTTCACCCCGCAAGCTCAAATTTAAGTCGTTAAGTTTTTCGAAAATATCAACCAAATAGCTCAGCTTTCTAGCCAAACGTCATTGATATAATAACTTACAATCTATGTTTCTTTTCGCTTAAAACATGTACACTTCCATTTCGCCAAATCAAACATCCGTCGTAGTATTTTCCCCACGTGAGAGCCATCTGACTTCGGTGTGTAACAGTAATCTCTCACACAAGCTGAGCCCATCTCATTGCAAAGTATTGAAAAAGAGACGGCTGTTAAGACTGTTGCATTTAATGTAGCTAATTGTACTAACAGCGTCTTGTGAATATGTTGTGCAACTCTTCATCCACATATCTTTTGCAACAAGAGCTTGCCGATGAATCATACAGTGATTAACACCATATGAGGCGCCACTTTTGGATTAAGCCTCTGGAGCCCTTGTTCGAACCTGTTAATGCTGCAGCACCATCAGTACAAACCGCAACAATACAGCTTCTGCCCAGGTAAGGGACATAGCTTCAAAATATTCATTTATTACTTCGAATATTTTTTCTCCAGTTGTTTTTCCTTCCAAATTTTGCAACATAAAACGTTTCTGTTATATCTTCACAAAATAAATCTAACGTAAATAATTATTGTGACATTTTAGTAATATCGGCAGTCTCGTCCAGTTGTAAAGCAAATACAGATGAATTTTGTATGTGTTTTATGACTTCTGATTCGATATTTCGTGACATTTCGGAAATCCTCCACGGTATTCTTGATAATGGTATTGTTTTAGTTCATTTCTATATTTATCACCATGCATAATTGATGTCATCTTAGTTGCTGCAGGAAGGATAAGGGATTCTCCAATTGTATGGGGTTTCCTTACTGTTTTTCCCATTAGATAAGAAACTCGAAAGAAGCTCGTAATGCTTTCTGAGGTATTGTTGTAAATTTCTTTAGATTTGCACTTTGAATTTTCTGTGATTCTTTCAGCTCGTCTTGAAAAAAATCGGCATGTTTATTTTGGAAGTTCTTTATGTTTAGTTTCCAGATGCCTTTTTAATTTAGTTGTTTCATGCCTCATTTGCTAATTTCGCTGCAAATGACGTATATCGGGCGTTCTTCATCATCAACAATACAAAGTGTCCATACTTAATAAATTCTCATTGTATTTTCTTTATTTTCTTAGATGTAGCACGAAGTTCAGAATTTTGATACTCTTCATCAGTATTTCTGTTCGTTTGTTAGCTGAAGATGTACCTTGGTGTACGTATTACCCATTTATCCATTTTCCAACATAAGGGTTAAATTTTAACTAAAATAAATAATAAAAAAATTTATCATTTTTCGAGAAATTCAATAAAATTAACAGAGATCTTTCTAATGATAGCACATACCTGATAACAAAGAGAGCAGCAAAGCCCTACAAAAAATATAAAAATTATTACACAACGTCAAGCATGATAAAACTCGTGGAGAAACTACAAAACAATTGCAGGCCAACTGTTTACGCTACAACTTTACATGAAAACGCGCAGTAAAACATTCAGCGATAATTTTGGTCGTTTGCTGGCCTTGGCTTGGTAGCGCGTATGTCTACAAGATGACTCCACAGCCCTGATTACCACTCCAGCCCTCGTAAGGTGCGCATGCCTGCGCGCACCGCTCCGACACAGTACGTGCGTAACATCAATACGTCAGGCAAATAGGCGCTTTCAGTAAAAACGGGCGAATTACCGCGAAGATGGCGGTTTACCGGAGTGAAAAATTGCGTCTTCACACTTTACATACATTACGCATTACGGTCAAAGAAAGAGCGAAAAGCAGGAAATTACAATTAAACAGTATGTGACGGCGTTTCACTCTTTATATGTATACTGTATGGTATGCAGCATGCAGGCATAATGCATTTCATAAAAATTTGGCGACCCCCCAAAAACTTCTGGCGATCCCCACAGGGGTCGCGACCCCCAGTTTGCGCACCTCTGATCTAGAACACAGATAAAACTAAATAAAAAAATTTCAGAAAATTTAAATTATAAATATCTTAAAAAGAAATCCAGTTGTGAATTTTGCCGGGAAGCAAAAATTGAAAAACGTAGTTTCTCAGAAAAGGTATTTAAAGATTTTAATACAGTATAAAAAAAATTCCTACTAATTGAACATCTTTTAAGCTCACCATATTTATAGGTCAAGGTCTCTTTAGTTTTCATGTTTAGCTAATTCTGACATTTTTTTTTAAACTTTTGCTGTTTTCTGGAGAGTTTTATTGCCTATAACGATTGTCCTTTTTAATGAAACTTTGATGAAAAATTGCAGTTACACAAAATTCTAATGAATTTATTCAATTAATATTTATACAGTATGTGAATAACATTTTTATATGTGTTAGAAATTAAAAGATTTATAATAATTTCGAAATTTTTTTAAATATGCAAAATTTCATGCAAATACACAATTTTTTAAGAAATTAATGATTTTTTTTATAATAAAGCAATTAAGTACACAAATATATACACAGAGATTAGATTTTGATTCATAACACAGATAGAACTAAATAAAACATGTTCTGAAAATTTCAATTAAATACCTTCAAAATATTTTGTGCAGAGATCTACTTCCGGCTTTGTAAAGCCGTGTAGGGCAGCGATGCACGTTAAATCTGTCGAGAGCTGAAACGTCCTCCCGTTGGTGTGGTGTGGTAGTTAGGAGAGGGGGATTCCAGCTCAGGTGTCGTCCACGTCACTTGACCATGATTCAAAATTACGTGGTCCGTCGTCAAAAGCCCTAGTGTAGCTGAACAATGAGACGTTAATATTCAATTAATCAATCAACCGGCTTTGTAAACTCCGTTTTCGGTGTACTAATTATGCTATAACTTTGCTTCTAAATATCGTAGAAACAAAAATAGAGTGTTTTTTGAATCTTAAATGTATGCACTATAAAAATATAAAGCATGAAAAGAATTTGAAAATTTTCTACCTAAAAAGGCGAATCTGGGGTTGTCACATACCTTAAGAAATGATTTCAAATAAAATTATTACAGATCATTATTGCAATAAATCAATACAGTATATTAAATTGAGGTAACTTAAGTCTGTTCACTATTATTTATCATAAGCAGATTCAAGAGCAGTAAGTGAATGAGAGCGTTTACGTCAAACAATAAAGATGCTTAATGTCTTTATGTGACGGACCCTCTTGCATTTTTAACGATTGTCAAGTGACGAGTATAAGGGAGGTCGAGGAGAAAAGGTTGTCACCTGAACTGACCATCTTAACTTCCACCCATAAAATAAAAAAAATTCTTTTAATTTGAAATTAAAGCTTTTTACTAAATGCATTTAAAAGTATATACGGTACTTATATGAAAAATCATTTTTTAAATTTTTTGGTCTACTTCTGTCTTTCTGTTTGTTCCGCTAATCCCTCAAACGGCTGGCCCAAATTTTTTGACGAAACCTTCACTGTCAGATAGCTAATGTTACAAGGAGTAACTTAGGCTACTTTCATTTTAGAACAAAAATTAGGGTTTCGCGAAAATAAAATTAAAACCAATGAAATGGTGAACAATATCTGTTTCTAAGAGGGATTATTTATTTCAATAGGGATTATTTTTATTCAATAGGGATTGTTTTATTTTGCGAGCGTTCTGTTTCAACGTTTCTAGCAGTTATATCAAACTTTTTTGTTTGATTATGTTAATGACACTCGCGATATTTCCCATTCATGTCTGATCTTAATGATTTTAAGTCCTCACCCCCCATCGACAGTGTCAAGGTCAGGAGTCCCTCCCCCTGCTTGCAGATTCGTTTTATCCTACTGTTATTAATACCTGTTTTGAACTGTTGCATTCAACGTTTATCATCATTCCAATGATTTCATTCTCTCTCAAGAACACTGAGCAACATCAATTTTTCAATAACATGGACAGCATTTAAACTTAAAACAGGAAGTGTTTGGGTTTTACGTCATTTGACTTCTCACAAGGCTCCGCAATTAAATAGAGTAAGTCAATGTCATACCTCTATTGTTTATTTCATTGCCAAACACTGCACACAAAGCAGTCACAATAAATGTTTGTCTTGCAAGAGTGATTGTACAAGTGTGAGTGTGCGATGGGGGTGGCGATCGCAGATCCAACAGGTTGTTTTATTTAGTCAAGTACGTAGGTAGTTGTTTCAAAAATAAATATTTTTAATTACGTTTTAGGTGAAAAAGTGCACTTACACCCTTAAATTAAGAAAGTTTATTCAAAACTGTAAATAACTTCATTTATCCTGCGTAATGTATACAATATAATAATATTTAATTGAATAATATTTATATTGCGTAATATTTATATTGAAATCAAAGAATCAGTTTCTCGAGTCACAAAGTATTTTTATTTTTCTACCGTTCCGTTCTTATTTCAAATTGTTTCGTTACATTTTCACTGTTTTCTAGCGATGAGACCTTTAAGTAATAATTAGAAATCAATGTTAAACGTCGTTAGGTTTTCTTTCATGAAAATAGTTATGTTTTTATTTACTTTGAAATCGATAAATTCTTATAGGTTATTTTATTTAGTTAAGTAAGTTGGTAGTTGTTTCTAAAATAAATATTTTTAATTACGTTTTAGGTGAAAAAGTGCACATACACCCTTTAGCTATACATAAAAGAAAATCAGATCTTTCTAATCTATACAAATAAATATAATTGAAGTGTGTTTGTAATTTGAAATTAACAGCTTTTTACTAAATGCATTTAAAAATACGTATATAGGTACTTATATATAAAAAAAATCAAGTTTTTAAATTTTTGTCTATCTGTCGTTTTTCCGGCTAATTTCTGAAACAGCTAGACCAATTTGACGGAACTTTCACTGGCAGATAGCTGCTGTTACGGGTAACTTGGTTTCTTTTATTTTAAAAAAAAAAAGTAGGTTGGGGAAAAAAAATTAAAAAAATAAAATAATGAACAACATCCGATTCAAATGGGGTTATTTATTATTTTTTTTTTTTTAGAGAGATTGTTCAAAAATTAATATTGTATATAGAAAATTTAATATTAACGTATTATTACACATCCAGAAAAAAATTATTTACATTTTTTTAAAGCGTTTTTTACAAAATTTGTAATAATGTGCTATTTTTTAACGAAAAAAGGGGGGTTTTAAAAAAATCGACAGACAGGGGGTTAGGGGGCGTTAAAAATTTTTAAAAAAAGTCTTTTTATCAGCTGTTATGTCTCGACTTAAATTTAGGAAAAAGGTTTTTTTTTCAGCTGAGATGTGCAAAAAACTTTTTTGTTTAATTTACAATTCCCCTAAAATTAACTCTTTAAAATTTTTTTTACCCTTCAGTCTGTATTGTTTAATTTTCAATTCACCGTGCGAAGAAAAAAGGGGATATCTCTGATATAAATATATATATATTTAAGAACTTCTAATTACCCAAGGGTTAAATGAATATCTTTAGAAAGGTTTAGATCATACAATTTATAAATGTAAATCTCAAATTGTAAAAAAAAAAAAAGATTTTTTGTTTCCAACTTTCCTTTAAAAAATAACAATTTTACTAACTCCCCCTTTTAAAATAATTTAATATCTTTTAAAAAAAACACCCGGGTTTTTGAAATATATAAATTTTCAACAAATATACACTTTTTTTTTGAAGGGAGCATAATACAATTCAAGTTTTCCCCCCCAAAAATTAAAAATAATTTTGGATATATTAAATTTTTTGGGTGAAATTTTAGGAAAAATTGCAGTTACGGTAAACCCCTTTTTGAAAATTTGGTTAATATATTGAATAATATTTTAAAAACTTAAATAACGTCATTATCTGTTTTAGAGTTATACGATTTGAATTTTAAACAAATTTTTTTTATGCAAAACTCAATTTGTTAAAAAAATAATGATTTTTTTCTCAAAAAAAGTGCAATAAAATATATAAATAAATGCACAGAGATTGGTTATGATCTATATAGAACAAGAAAAAAACTAAATAAAAATTTCAGAAAATTTAAATTATAAATATTTTAAAAAAGAAATCAGTTGTGAATTTTCCCGGGGAAGAAAAAAATTGAAAAACTAGTTTCTCAAAAAAGGGTATTTAAAGTTTTAATACAGTAAAAAAAAAAAATTCCTACTAATTGAACATCTTTTAAGCTCCCCAATTTATAGGTAAGGTCTTTTTTAGTTTTCATGTTTAGCTAATTCTGACATTTTTTTTTTAAAAATTTTTTTTTTTTCTGGGGGTTTTTTGCCCCATAACGATTGTCCTTTTTAATGAAACTTTGTGAAAAAAAAGCATTACACAAAATTCTGAATTTATTCAAATAATATTTATACAGTATGTGAATAACATTTTTATATGTGTTAGAAATTAAAAGATTTGTAATAATTTCGAAATTTTTTTAAATATGCAAAATTTCATGCAAATACACAATTTTTTAAGAAATTAATGATTTTTTTTATAATAAAGCAATTAAGTACACAACTATATACACAGAGAGATTAGATTTTGATTCATAACACAGATAGAACTAAATAAAACATGTTCTGAAAATTTCAATTAAATACCTTCAAAATATTTTGTGCAGAGATCTACTTCCGGCTTTGTAAAGCCGTGTAGGGCAGCGATGCACGTTAAATCTGTCGAGAGCTGAAACGTCCTCCCGTTGGTGTAGTGTGGTAGTTAGGAGAGGGGGTTCCAGCTCAGGTGTCGTCCACGTCACTTGAGCATGATTCAAAATTACGTGGTCCGTCGTCAAAAGCCCTAGTGTAGCTGAACAGTGCGACGTTAATATTCAATTAATCAATCAACCGGCTTTGTAAACTCCGTTTTCGGTGTACTAATTATGCTATAACTTTGCTTCTAAATATCGTAGAAACAAAAATAGAGTGTTTTTTGAATCTTAAATGTATGGACTATAAAATAGAAGCATGAAAGAATTTTGAAAATTTTCACTAAAAAGGCGAATTCGGGGTTGTCACATACCTTAAGAAATGATTAAATAAAATTATTACAGATCATTATTGCACAAATCATTACAGTATTAAATTGAGGTAACTTAAGTCTGTCTACTATTATTTATCATAAGCAGATTCAAGAGCAGTAAGTGAATGAGAGCTATTTTTACGTCAAACAATAAAGATGCTTAATGTCTTTATGTGACGGACCTCTTAATTTTTAACGATTGTCAAGTGACGAGTATAAGGGGAGGTCACGAGGAGATAGGGGTTGTCACCTGAACTGACCATCTTAACTTCCACCCTACACCACGGGAAGACGTTCCAGATTTGGCATGCCTAGCGTTGCTAGTCCTGAGTGGGTCCTGTATCAAAATGTTTGGGGATCCTTTTTCTGAACCCCTTAACATGTTACGATATCTTTGCTAATACACTCATGTCTATAAATTAAGAATAGTGCAAGTTCAGACAAAGAAAGAGTCAAAAGCAAAACACATGTGACTTATTTATAAAACCATTTTATGAAACAAATTTACCTTTTGTTTTATAAAATGGCTTTACAAAAAGCCAAAACAAATGCTATATATTTGATGTCTAGTAAAAATTGCAATTTTTGCTTGCTGGAGCACAAAATTAAAAAAAAAAAACTATTTACATAAACCAATATTACACGCTTGGTATAATGGTTGATACATAGTATGTCTCTTAGATGATGAAATACAGTCCGTACAGCGCCTAAGCATGCTGAATATCAAATTATCGATCTGATCTTGGAGAATATTACACCACTCATCACGCAAAGTACTCCGAAGTTCCGGTAGACATGTAGCAGGTGGATGACGGGCTAAAACTCGTCGGCCAAACATGCCTCACATATACTCTACCAGATTCAAGTCTGGTGAGATTGCTGGCCAGTTCATACAGGTGATATCCTCCGATTAAAGGCATTTGCTTACGATGTTTACACAGTGAGGACGGGAGTTGTCATCCATAAACACAAATTCTTCGCTTATAGAGTCCCGAAAAGAACGTACATGTTGTTCCAGAATAACGTCCCGATAGGTTGGCCTCCGTCATGGTTCCAATTTTAACATGCAGATCAGTTCTGGAACTCAGAATAATTCCCCCTCAAACGAGCATTCCTGCACTACCAAAATGGTGCCGTTCAATAATGTTCTTTTGGTGGTAACCGGTACCTGGCGCTCTCCATATGATTGTTCGGCGAGGATCAGACTGAAAGCTAAACTTGGACTCGTCGGAAAACATCTAACAAGCCCGCTGTGTTGTGGTATCTACAACAGATGTTCTCTACTCCAGACTAATTGCAGGTGACAGTAAGTTGCAGTAAGTGGAACACATCTGACGAGCATCTAGACCTATATGACCTAAGCATTTGTACATGGT